>JZKD02S1765540.1:35778-54437 GCA_000966675.3 Picea glauca | reverse complement strand
GATCGATTGTGAGAAACTCTCTTGTAAAATCTCTCTATAATCTTTTTCTTTGCATTAATAAACTGCTCCAAGTGGCCGCGTTGGCTGGGGCCGTGGATGTTTCCCCGTAGGGGTTGTACCACATGAAAACATCGGTGTGTTGATCTTTGATCTGGTTATGTGAGTGGTTACTGAAGGTGTTTGTCCTCTGTTGGAATACCTGTGTTGTCGAACACACTATTGTTGACTTAAAGAAAAGAAAAATGACATTTGAAGGTGATGGCGTTAGGGTCATTGCACCTCTGGATTCTGATGAAGGTCGAAGATACACATAACCTATCAAAGAAGAAGACCGCGCATATGAGCTAGAGAATATATATAAATTGAAAGCAAGACAACATGATTACATTAATCCTACATCAGATGGGAATTTAAGCTGACGAAGTGACAGTACATGTTCATCATATTTAGAAGAAGCACTCGAGAACTGGCAGAACAAAATGTATGAAGTCTCTGCGCGGAGATGTGCTAGATTGACTAAGGAAGTTCGTTGGATTGGGACAGAAGTAAGTAACTTACCCACATTTGATGGTTTAAATCATTTAGAAATGTTCTTACTAGAATTTTAAGAAGTCGTACCAGTACAACAAAGATTGTTGGCACTAGATGAGGATTTGAAAGCTACTCCAACAATATGGTGGGGGACACATAAAAGGAACATCGTGAACTGGATACAATGTCTCACTTTAGTGACAACACATTTTTCAGACAACATCGAAGGATGCGAAGTTCAATACATAGGTCAAAGCTGTCTGAAGGACCATGTGCGAGGTTGTGAGGAGGCCTAGAGCAATATTTCTCAAGAACAATGGGTGCATAAATTCATCAACACATTGGATACAACACCTATCAACTGGTACCTTCAAGTGGAATTGCACCTCACCACTTCAGATTGGTATGGTATGACTCAAAAATTTATATTTACATTTTCATTTGAAAGCCAGTACCCTTCAATAGATCAATCTCTATAATTTTTTAGACATAAAGTCTTTGAGGAGGCACATAGCCTCCCTGTGGAGAAAGAAAAGGATGAATGGACTGCACCTCTTCAAAAATTGCAAGGATGTTACAATATCAATTTTGATGAAGACAATGATCCTAGGAATTTGAACATCGTAGAAACAGAAGGACAGAGAAACGTAGAAGGACCAGGAGTCAAACTACCTTTTATTGGACAACCGATAAAAATCAAGAAAGTTAATATTGGAACAAAGCAAGAACCTAAGCTTGCTAATGTAGGGGATTACTGGGATGGTGCCACCATTGATAAGATCACATAATTACAACATGAATATCAACACTTGTTCCCAACCAAGTTCACTGATATGAAGGGCATAAAAGGACCCATGGGAGAGATGAAGATCCCCTTGAAACCAGATGCAAGGCCAGTCAAACAGAGACCCTACAAATTGAATCCCAAATATAATGAAAAAGTGAAGATCGAATTAGACAGAATGCTGGAAGCAGGAATCATAGAACCTATTGAAGATTCAGAATGGATTATCCCTATGGTGGTACAAGATAAGGAGACAAGAGAAATCAGGATCTGTGTATATCTCAGAATGATGAATGATGTATGTTTGCATGACCCATTCCCTACACCATTTACAGACGAAGTGTTAGATAATGTAGGAGGACATGAGGTATATTCTTTTACAGATCAATTTTCAGGTTATCACCAGATCAGGATTGTGAAGGAAGATTTCCACAAGACAACATTTGCAACAGAATGGGGTTCCTACCAGTACATAGTGATGCCTTTCGGATTCAAGAATGCACCAGCCATATTTTCTAGGGTGGTGGTCGAAGCATTCAAGGAATTTTTACACAAATGTTTGGAAGCATATTTTGATGGTTGGATTGTTTTTATCTTATTACAAAATCATATTGAATGTTTAAGACTAATGTTGGATAAGCGCAGGCAAAGTCATATTGCCCTGAATCTGAAGAAGTGCATCTTATTTTCTCCCTTTGGAGTGTTGTTGGGCCATATTGTGTGTAAGAAGGGGTTGCTGGTAGATTTGTCCAAGATTTCCATCATTGTTGATCTACCCCCTCCTACTTCAGTTAGAGAGCTACGCACTGTGCAGGGACATACTAGATACTACAAGAATTTCATTAAGGGATATGCATAGATTACAACACCTATGGAGAAGCTTCTGAAGAAATATTTTCAGTTTCAATGGATAGAAGAATGTCAGCAGAGCTTCGACACACTGAAACGTAAAATGGTTACTGCGCCTATTCTGGTTTTCCCAGATTGGAGCAAGTAATTTCATGTGCATGTTGATGAATCTTCTATTGCATTAAGAGCAGTGTTAGCACAACTAGGATAAGGAGATAATGACCACCTGTTAGCCTTTGCTAGCAGGAAGATCTCAATAGCTGAAATAAATTACACCACCACTGATAGAGAAGGTTTAGCCATTGTGTACGTGCTACAAAATTTTCGTCACTACTTGTTGGGAGGCCACTTCAAGATGTTCACTGATCACTCTGCGCTGAAATGCCTAGTCAACAAGATAGTGTTTGGGGGAAGAATATGCATATGGCTATTGTTATTCCAGAAATATGATTTTGAGATTGTGGTCAATTCAGGGAGAATGAACAAGGGATCTGACCACTTGTCTAGGTTGGAACATGGAGATGAACCTACTAGTTTGGAGGATACACTACATGATGCACAACTACTGGCCATCATGAATATTGATGATCACTTCTCCGAGATAGTCCAATTCTTGTCAACAGGAATGGCACCTCGTGGATACACAGTCATTCAGAAGAAACAACTGGTAGTACGCGCTGCAAATTTTTCACTTATAGTCGGATAGTTATACAATATGGGACCTGATGAGATCTTGAGAAGATGCATTATGGAGGCAGAAAGACCATTGATTTTAGAAAAATAACATGAAGGTGTCGTAGGAGGACACTACGTAGGGAAACCAATAACGCAAAAGGTTCTTAGATCTGGCCTATGGTGGCCAACTTTACATAAAGATGCCAAGGAATACTATAAAGCCTATGATGTATGCCAAAGAGTTGGGAAGCATTCTCAAAGAGATGAGATTCCTTTAGCACTAAAACTGACTTTACAGGAATTTGATAAATGGGCAATTGATTTTGTGGGACCTATAAACTCACCAGGGAAGCGCACAGGAGCTAGATACATCATTACTGTGACAGAGTATTTGACAATATGGACAGAAGCAAGAGAAGTTAAGGATTGTAGTGCAACTACATCTGCACGATTTATATTTGAGGATATAATAACCATGTTTGGATGCCCAAAGACCCTGATGAGTGATCAAGGTACGCATTTTATTAATAAGACTTGTTTTCTCTTGACTAAGTTTTGAGGATCCTTGGTCATGTTTGACCTATTTTTTGGACTTCGACAAGCTGTTGAAGGCAGAGTGCAAGTTGAAGCAGAGATCGTGGGATCTCGGCCCCTTTTTAGGGATTTTTGGGTTTTGGTCTTATGTAATGCGTATGAGGATGTCGGCCCATGGGTTTACCCATGTTTAGGCCCTCTTTGTAATGTTTAAATAAAAGTTTAGGCAATGCAAGAGAAGGGGGAAGAAGAGGTTTTTGGTGCTATGCTAAGTGCAAGCGATGATTGTAAATGCTTTGTGCATGCTGTGTGAGATTTGTAAGGCTAAGTGCAAGTGATTGTAAGAGACTACGAAGAGGATTTGTGATGTAACTCAGGGAAGGAGGATCTAGAGGAGTGTGTGCAGATCTCTTGTACTCTATGGAGTAAGATATCATGGCTCTGTGCATGTAGAAGATTGATAGAAAGAAATAAAGAAGAAGAGTTGGTGGACGTAGCCACAAGGTGGGGGTGAACCACGTATATCCCATTTTGTCGTTTCTTTGTGCTTTATGGTTGTTCTCTTGTTTATGTCGTTAAATGCTTAGTGCACTGATATATGCTTAGAATATTCTAATATGATAGCTTAGTGCTGAATAATGTGAATGAATGCTAGATCTGATTTATGTTAGTATGCTTAGTGCTTGAATCTATTGGACCTGTGTGAACATTACACTGATCTATTATTAGGGTTTAGTTGCACTGTAAACTAAGACTAAATATTAAAGAACTATAACTACTAAGTGCTCTGTTAAGGTGTTATAATTGAAGATCTGTGTCCCAGCTAAGGTTGTAGACATATGAGTCCTGCAACCACCCTTGCTTCTACCTCGGGTGAGACTTCATCTTCTTCGTAGGTGTTGTCGAAAGGGTGAGTAGTTAGGGTTTTTTTGGTGCACTGTTGTAAGCGTTGAACCCTAGGTCTACCCCCATGCCAATAAATGGTTCCATTGCCAGGACCTGAAACTGTGATTGTTGGGAACTACAGAAAAGAAAAATCTTTGTGCGTAGATCTGTTTCCCTAGTGCACAACATTCTACCTGACCTTTGAAGCTCTGTGCCAAGAAGAAAAGTCAGATCTAAAGAAAAGAGGTAAGACCTGAAAGCTTTGCACTCTAATAAAGGTAAGAACAGTGAAAAGTTTTGATTGAAAAGGTAAGATAAGTGGAAATTTTTGTTTCAAAATTATGGATCTAGGTATGTTTGATAAATTTTGTCCTAGATTGAAAAGTAGGGAACAATGAGATGAAAGAAGGTTTGATATGAGTAGATCTAACAAAAATAGTGAAAGATATGTCATTCCTATGCATAGAAAGAATGTTTGGACTAACAAATGGATGTCGGATCCTAGAAAGAATTTTTTGTAGGCTAGCTACTATGATCCTAGTGCGCAGTATAGGAAAGGTTGGGGATCATTTCAAAGAAATAGAGGATTAAATATTTTTTACAATTGCAGAATATTGGGACATCTTGCTAAGGAATGCCCTGGTAGAAGACCTAGTTGTATTTGTTGTAAAGCTATGGATCATGAAGTTTTAGATTGCCCTAGAATGATTGCTAAGCTTGACAAAATGAATATGAGACAAGAAAACCCTGAGGAAGGTCAAGAAACTGAGACCATGGTAGAACCCCATAAATAATCAGAAAATGCATTGCTACAAATGAAAGAGACCGTAAATGATCACATAAATATCAACTTATCAGAGATCTTCCAAGAAAAAGAATGCATAGAAGAAAGAATATGAGACTTTGAAATTGACTATGTTCTGGATGAAGAAACACAAGTAAATATCATGACAGAAAGAACTTGGGAAACTTTAGGAAATCCTACTATGATTCTTTCATTGGGAGGAATAGAACTATTTAGAGGAAAGTTGATAACCAGGTGTGGAAGAATCACCCAGATATCTATGAGTGCTCATGGAACCTCGGCGGAGGAAGATTTTGAGATTGTTAAATTTATTGAGAACAATGCCCCATTTGCTATATTACTAGGAAAACCTTGGATTGAAATGGATCAGGCCAGAAGGAAAGAAGAAAAATTATTAGAGCAGAAGAAGCAAGAATTAAAAGATTTCATGACTAGGAGGATAACACACTTGATTGAAGAACCGGAGAAGAGATCGAAGCTACTTAGAACCAGAAACTTGGATGTAAAAGTTGAAAGAACACAATAAGACTCAGAGACGAGTAGAACACCTACCCTAGATAGAGAAGACATATTTCACTCTAACCCTATGAAAGAATCTCAACAACGCGAAGTTACTATGCCAAAAGGAGATAAGAATCAGAATAGAAATAGGATAACCAAGATGAAGACTATAGGGAAGAAGGCTAAGAAGCTCAGTAAGAAGAGAGCAAAGATAGAAAATTTACAAAGGGTTCCAAAGGGGACTTCGCAGAAGGAAGTTTTGCAAGACTGGAACTTCACCGGGATATCAGAACAATGCAACATGGCGAAGCAATATAGCCGTTGAAATCATTATAACCATTAGCCCGATGCCCCGAATGGTTAGAACAACATTTATGGCCAGAAATATTTCCATCAGACCATTGGGACCACACCGCAATGGATAGAACTACGTTGATGAAGTCCTCTCATCCATTGGAGAGACCCATTACACCACTATCTACTTATTGTGTCAATTGTTGCACCAAAAACACTTTTGTGAATTATATCCTAGCCAACTCATTGCTATCGCACTGTGTTTAGTAAGATTGACACTAGTTCTATTGCTTTGAGCACTCATTCATCCATCTGATTTAATCGATCTAAGCGTGCATGTCGGACGAGCTCAGCATCGAAGAGAAAATCGTCGAAGAAGTTATGATCGACCTCATGGCTGAGAAAGTGATGTCCACAGGTATTCAAGCTTGTTCGACGAGAGAAGTGCAAGCCTCTCTGTCGAATGCTCACAGATTCAGACCATCTCGACCAATAGCAAATAAAATAACCAAGCACTAAGATGAATTGGAAAATGTGAAGCTAATCCCGACCATCTTACCCGACTACATCCCACCTCTGGCCGACACGGTGAGCCGTGACAGCTTCCCAAGGGACTTTGATTACACCATGGTTACTGCGTACCTCCCAAAGGGGATACGTGTAGTTAGAATGCAACAAGATAAGATCACGATGTTGAAGTTCAATGACTTCAACCTAGGAGACTACAAGAACCATAATATGCTCGCTCCTTACAAATACTTGACCAGTAAAAAGGGGAAGAACTTGAAAAAAATCCCCCAACCATGGACTATGAACCTTGTGTAGTCCACCCTCTTGAATGTAATGAAGATTACACACTTTAGAAGGCACTAGGAGGTTAACGTGTGTGTTAAGCTCCTGCTCTCATGTTATCATGGCAGCTACCTATGGCTAGACTGATGCATCACAGTCGATCCGAAGTTGATCCATAGGATCACCGGATTGAGCATGCAGGGACCCGACCCGCAGGACTCCTACCCAGGGAAAGCTAGAGATCGCGCATTGGCACAGAATATCAAAGACATATATGGTGATGTAGAAAATGGAATGAAAGGATACAAGGTAGCTTCCATCAAGAATGGCACAGTGCGCCTGGCCTGCTAGCTGATCGTAGGAAATCTCATGAGAAAGAACATACCTACAAAGGTCACATGATTCGTTTTTGACCTCGTCAGGAAATGTGTAGAAGGACTCCAGATGAACTGGGCGAAGTACTTGGTCAACTAGCTGGAATTAGACTGTCGCAAAGCTCGGGATCAGGGCTATGAGTTCCACTTTAGCTGACTCCTGATCCTCATCGCATTTATCGCATGGGAGATGCCAGAAGGTGAGACCTTCCCAGACATTGAGTCATTCAAACCGCTCATTGCGAAGTTCACCATGCTCTGGTAGTCGATAGATATGGGAAAACAGTGGCAGTCAAACGTGGTATTTCATACATATTATCTCCAACTGAAGAGGGCTATCGAAGCTATTCCTCGCATGACGCCAAAAAAACTGTATCAGTTTCGACCCCTCATGAAGTTCTGCATAGATTGACACTTCATTTATATCACCACATGCACAGATGAGCATAAAGAAGAGATTCAGTCATACTACAAGCTCACAGAGGAGGACCTCGAAGAGATAACCAAGGACTAGTCTACAGAGATCCTCATCCCCACTGACCCCATAGAAATGTCAAACCCTGAACTAATCGACAGCCTTGAGACCACTCATGAAGCTAAGGATACTCCTGGACTCAGCAGAAGGAAGAAGACTTAAGAGGTCCAAAACTTGAGCAGCGCATCAGAAGAAATTACTTCAGTATCACCTAACCGAGGGGGTGATGACGAAATAGATCAAAAAGAGACCCATGGAAAAGAAGATCAGTAGAAACATGGTGAAGTAACACTGCCTAGGGATCTTGTTGATGAGGATGATCCCTTGAAGAAAAGGAAGGTTTCCCCCATGAAACCCACTTCCCGAAAGAAATCCAGAGCCACCTTGACTAAGATGCATACTGTGCTCACTGTAGATGACTTCGACTTCATCATCGCAGTTGTAGTAGATGTCTCACAGGACATCTTGCAAAAACATGAATCTAAGTAGGAGAATATGTCAATAGGATCGAGGTTGAACTCAGAGGGGTACAACAGGACCTTCAATCCAGCCATGCAGTGTCCACTGCGCCCCTACCATCAGAAGAACTAGAGTTGGGAGATGAGCCTGTCCAACTCCATAGACTAGCTGATGTGACCGAAGCTCACCTTTGTCGAGCACAAGCTGAGAAATATCAGGCCACAGTGGCCCTAAAACAAGCCCAAGAAGAAATGGTAGAGAAACATCGGGTTTCACAATAGGAGAAGGATGACCTTCAAGCCAAGTTTGAAGAAGAGAGGGCGTAGGTCAAGGAAGAAAAAGAGCAGTTTCTCACATAGAAACTTGGAGTCAAAGAAGCAGTCGAGACTCCAAACAACACAGGATGAGGCTTGCCAACTATTCACAGAGATTGAAGGACGAGGAGCAGAACTAGAGAAATTCGTCACTGCAGCTAAAAAATTCTTAGAGGGACCTGTCAACGAAGAAGTTATCCAAGAATTCGTCGAGCAAGAGGTCATGGCGCAACAATAGGTCGAAGAAGCTCGAGCCAAGCTCGAGGATTTTGAAGCAAAGCTACCCAGACCAGAGTGACTTGGGACGAGTCACAGGTGAGTGTTGGGGGGCTGTTTTCCCTTGACCAATTTTTGAGGATCCTTGGTCATGTTTGACCTATTTTTGGGACTTTGACAGGCTATCGAAGGCAGAGTGAAAGTCGAAGTGGAGATCACGAGATCTCAGTCCCTTTTAAGGGATTTTTGGGTTTTGGGATTATATAACGAGTATGGGGATGTCATCCCATGGGTTTACCCATGTTTAGGTCCTCTTTGTAATGTTTAAATAGAAGTCTAGGCGATGTAAGAGAAGGGTGAAGAAGAGGTTTTTGGTGCTATGCTAAGTGCAAGCGATGATTGTAAATGCTTTTTGCATGTTGTGTGAGATTTGCAAGGATAACTGCAAGTGATTGTAAGAGACTACAAAGAGGCTTTGTGATGTAACTCAGGGAAGGAGGATCTAGTGGAGTGCATGCAGATCTCCTATCCTTTGTGGAGTAAGATATCATGGCTCTGTGCATGTATAATATTGACAGAAAAAAATAAATAAGAAGAGTTGGTGGACATATCCCCAAGGTGGGGGTGAACCACATATATCACATTTTGTGGTTGCTTTGTGCTTTATGGTTGTTCTCTTGTTTATGTGGTTAAATGCTTAGTGCACTGATATATGCTTAGAATATTCTAATATGATAGCTTAGTGATGAATAATGTGAATGAATGCTAGATCCGATCTATGTTGGTATGCTTAGTGCTTGAATCTATTGGACCTGTGTGAATACTGCGCTGATCTATTATTAGGGTTTAGCTACGCTATAAACTAAGACTGAATATTAATGAACTATAATTGTTAAGTTCTCTGTTAAGGTGTTACAATCGAAGATTTGTGTCCCAGCTAAGGTTGCATACATCTGAGTCCTGCAACCACCCCTGCCTCTACCTTGGGTGAGACTTCATCTTCTTCGCGGGTGTTGCCAAAAGGGCTGGTAGTTAGGGCTTTGTTGGTGCATTGTTGTAAGAATTGAACCCTGGGTCTTCCCCTGTGCCAACAAGACTATTGAAGCCTTGACTCAGGAATTTGAAGTTCATCACCAGAAGAGTACTCCTGACCACCCATAAGTGAATGGGACGGTTGAAGCTTTCAACAAGATTTTGGAGACAACGCTGACAAAGATTTGCAGTATGAATAGGGATGACTTGGATTTGAGAGTACCAATATTTCTATGGGCCTATAGAAATTCTTGCAAGAAGCTAACAATGCAGACTCCCTTTAAGTTGGTATATGGATTAGAAGTAGTCGTCCCTATGGAATATTTGGTTCCTAGTCTCATAATTGCAACATTCACATATATGGATGACACCGACGGTGTTCAAGAAAGGCTTGCGCAGTTGGTAGAACTAGAAGAAGATCGATTTATTGCATGATTCCATCAGCAGGTACAGAAGGAACGAGAAAAGGCCTATCATGATAGGCACATCAAGAATAAAGATTTCAAGCAAGGAGATATGGTATTGGTATATGACAACAAGTTCACGAAGAATCCAAGGAAGTTCAAGACACATTAGCTTGGGCCATATGAGGTTGCTTACGTTACCGGAGGAGGATCCACATAGTTGAAAACTATGAATGGAGAATGGAAGGAAGGTCTGGTGAATGGGAGTCGGTTGAAATTGTACTATGACAACCAGCTACCTCATATCTCCCACTAGAAGCATGAGGAAAAGGGTTCAGGTACAAGGTGCAGTTGAAACTGGGTACCAGACATAGAAAAGATAGTCTGTACAAGGGAAGAAGGGTGGCATGGAGCAGAAAGCAGAGGTTGCCTCACGCATTCTGAAGTCGAAGAAAAACAGAAGGTTCATACCTGAATTTCCTTGGGACAAGTCACATGTGAGTGTTGGGGGCCTGTTGGCCCTTGGTTATGGAAGGTTGCAAAGATAAAGGAAAGAAGTGTGAAGTGAGAACTATGTGGAATACAAGTTGACTGAGATTGGGTCGAGGTGACCAAAAGAGAATAAATTACGGACATAAGTAAAAGAAAGAAATCCATTGGATGGGGAGAGTGAGGAAGATAGATCATTACGGAAGATGGATCATTGATGACTCAACAAGCGGAAAAATCCACCAATAGATTCTTTGGAGCACCTCGAAATAAATAAGGAAAGACAAGCTGGTGAAGCCCTAAAAACGTGGGTCAAGTTGATCTAGGGTTTTTGACACCTAGGGTTTTGGTATTTAGGGTTTTGACACCTAGGTTTTGTCCTAAGGTTGTCTGAGAGCTATTGTAATGTATAAATAAAGGTCAAAAGAACTTGGGAAGGGTCAAATAGGTTATGATGAGTGATTATTGTTATTACTGAGAGAGAAGTATTGTGTGGCAAGAGAAGTCTGTGTTGTAAGATCTTCAGTTGGGTGTGAAGATCAACGCTGCAACTGGGTGCGCAGGGAGGGGAGAGAGGAGAAGAGAAAGAAAGAGAGAGATCTGCAAGCTAAGTGCAGATAGAACTGTATGCTTTCATATAATATATTATAAAGCATAGTTCTATGGACATAGCCCTAGGGAGAGGGTGAACCACGTATATCCTATTGTTTTGTGTGATTGATGTTGTGTTCTTCTTATATCTGATATACTGTTAATTCAATATTGTGTTAGATATGAGATATAATTCACACAGTAGGCTTAAGAAAGATAAATAATAGCTAGATCTATGTGAGAGTGTTGCCCTGGATGCTCTTTGCATTTCCTCTGGTTGTAGACACCTATGTTCTGCAACCCCCTATAGCTATTTCGGTTGAGACTACATCTGCTTTGCAGGTGTTGCCGAAAGGGCCAGTATTTAGGGCTTGTTGGTGCATTGTTAGAACTGAACCCTGGGTCTGACCCTATGCCAACAATCACTTTTACAATGAAGTTACTTTATAACATAAAAGCTGCATGTAAAATAAATAACTCTAAAATAAAATATTAAAGCTACTTATAATGATTCACTTTTATACTTGAAGTGAAATACACTTTACAATTTTAGCAAAAACTTTTTCAAAAAATGTAACAAAAGAGAGACTTGAACTCAAGACCTCTTACTTAATAAGATAACTTTTAACCAAATGGCCTATCAAAAAATATTATAATGT
Organism: Picea glauca; assembly: GCA_000966675.3. Taxonomy (NCBI): domain Eukaryota; kingdom Viridiplantae; phylum Streptophyta; class Pinopsida; order Pinales; family Pinaceae; genus Picea; species Picea glauca. Next base: position 42,774 of record JZKD02S1765540.1, on the reverse strand, counting down.
TCAAAAGGAGGATTGTTGTTGTTGTTGTTGTTGTTCTAAAAAAAAACTCTTTTCATAGAAGAAAAATAATTCACTTCTCGATGACAACAAGGGTTAGATCTCGGTTAGATTACCCGGAAGATGAACCTTTTCCTATACACAAATCTAAAAGAGTAGAAACCCGGAAATAAATAATAAAACCAAAACACTACTCTGCAAAAATTTGAACAATGTGTATTCAAGCTTTATACCTCTGGATCTGACTGTAATGGTCGTATCTTGGGAAAAATTAAACCTTTTAGAGTGAAACGAAAAGTGTTATTGAATGAAATGAGTGCTATGGATGCAATGGAGCAGTCTTCTCAGCCTAGAAATTTACAGAAATGAAAAAAAATGTAGGTGAGGCAACTCGGCTTCACGATCTCAATCTACATCATGAGCGGGTCTTCAAACAGGCTCTGATAGCATGTTCGACAACACAGGTATTCCAACAGAGGAAAAAAACCTTCAGTAATAACTCACATAACCAGATCAAATATCAACACACCGATGTTTTCACATGGTAAAACCTCTATGGGGAAACATCCACGGCCCTAACCAACGCGTCCACTTGGAGCATTTTATTAATGCAAAAGAAAAAGATTACAGAGAGATTTTACAAGAGAGTTTCTCACAATTGATCATCAAAAAATGACCCTCCATGCTCTTTAAATAGAGATCATGGACCAATCGGGTGTTAAGCCACAAATCAATGGTCATTAAGATTGAGGAGAGTATGAACCATCAGATCACTCTATGTCAGGAACATATCACGACCATCGGATGTGCTAACTACAAATGCATACTAATGCATACTAAAGAAACACACTAAGAAACACACTTTTACCTAACGACACATTAAACCAAGTAGTTCTTAACTAGCTCCTAAGTGTCTAAATATCCTAACAAACTTTCTTCTAGAGAAGATTCCTTGGAGCAAGGATTCCCAAGAATTTGGAAGACCATTTAATGTGGTCATCATTATCTCAACTTCTTTAACTAAGTCTCCAATAGCTTCCAGCTATTCTTTAATATGCGACACTCTTGTGAAGTAATATTGAATGGTTTCTAAATTTTGCATCTTCACATTCTTGAGTTGTGTCCTCAAGGTCACTTTTTGATTGATGTTCTTGCCTTCAAATAGACGAGATAGGGCATCCATCATTTGATTTGGGGTTTTTAATGTTGAGACATGAGGAATCAAATGGTTCTTGATGGAATCGACAATAATCCTCTTTTCTTTGATTAGATCCTTTTTATATTTGTCTTTGGCCACATCTTCCTATGGCTCTTCAATATCTTGTTCAACAAATCTTACAAGGACATTCTCTTCTAGAATGAGCATCACTCTGTACTTCCATGCTTGGAAGTCATCGACTCCTTCAAGCTTTTTGTCAAGGTTAGTGATGGTAGTCATCCTTCTCGGAACAAGTAAACAAACAAATTTTCAAGATGAGGGTTTTAAACCTTACCAAAGAGATTTTTGAATCAAGGATGAAAACATATCACAAAATCTACAACAGCTACAACCAGACTTAGGGTTTATGAGGAAACCCTAATTTTTTTCAACTTTCAAACATCATAATTTTGATCTAGGGACTAGATGCACCCTCCTAGGGTGATCTCCTAGGTGTGGTTACTTTCTCCAACATCCTTCTCAAACAATGAAAAAATCACCTTTAGGTTTTTATGCATAAACTGTAATTTTGCAGTAGTTTCAATACTGAAAACTGGATTTTGGGGAGCGTACATTGTGGCTTAGCCACTTCTTATAAACTGTGATTTGGTCTCTTTCAAGCCTGCTCTGATACCATGTTGTTATTTTACTTATGCAACTACCAATTATGATTCTTCTTTATTATTGCAATCATCTAGAACATTAGTTGCATATATAAGATCACTGAAAAAGATACAATCACATAAACAAGAGAGACACAAAGATTATCCTGGGAAACCCTCTAGGGGGAGAAAACCAAACAAACTTCCTCAATATAGATTATCCAACCAAGAACAATGCTTCTCTCCAAGAGAGAACTAACACGGCAGAATATCATTCTCTACTCCTTCACTAGGAAAGAGTAGTGCACCACTTAAGCAAGAGATGCCAAGAGATAGACCAAAACCCTTCTATGACGTCACCCACAGTTGTAGAAGCTACTCCTCCAAGACTTGCACACTTATCATTCTTGTTTCAGAGCTCATTGAGTGAGTGAACAAATGTGGAGTTGTCCTCCCTTATAAATAGTAGTCTGACCTCCCTTAATTATGGTCTGGGCCGACCTGTCAATTTACCCAATTAAATTACATTTAATTGTCAAGGAACAATAGGGATGACTTTTACAAAGCCACAATAGGGCCATATTAATAAGTATAATATAATAACAATATTTAGGGTCTTCCTTGGTCAAATACAATAAGGATATCTTCTGAAGATACTCAATCTTCAACATATAGACATATTAAAAAGAAAAAGTTTCAAGAGGGGGACTTAGTATTACTATACGACAATAAGTTTATGCAACATCCATGAAAGTTTTGAATGCATTAGTTAGGACCATATGTGATTAAACATGTGACGGAGGCAAGTGCTGCACATTTGGAAACATTGAATGGAGAAGTCTGGAGAGGAATGGTGAATGTCAGTCGGCTGAAAATTTATATTGACAACCGACCTATCGTGCACTAGTCTGACCCACACAAGAATATTTGTATTATAGTAGTGTATTATAGTAGGCAAAAGACAAATAAAAATTAATAAAAAGTAGACAAAGGAAAAAGAAGAAAAAGTGGAAAAAGAGAAAAGAAAATTGAATTAAAAATAGGAAGAAAATGACATAAGTTACAATGAGAGTAAGGGTGCAGAAAAAGTGAGAATAGGACAGATAAAAGAAAAAATGCAGAGACATTCAGGTGTGCACAGAAGCAACACATGGAATAGGACTGCAATGAATGTTAAAGGAAATAAAAGGGAAGAAGTGACAGTTAAAGAGAATTAATGACAAGTCAAAAAGACAACATGTACCCATAAATTTAAAAAGTCATCGGGATCATGACAGACTAGTAGTACGAGGTAAAAATCCAACAGAAGATATGGAAATAAAGAAAAATTAAATCAAGCATTCATCACACCATTGGTCGATTAGACAGTTAATTCAGGCACGAAGGGACATTGACAACTGGAGAAGGGTCACAAAATCCGTGAAGGGTTTACAAGAATTGACCATTTTTACTGATAGTTGCATGTGAGTAAGAGAAAGCCAAGAACTATATTGCAGAGCCGAGAAAAATCCCAAAGCCGAATAAATTGTCGCTAGTAACTATTTTATAGAAATGGCACCACCAAAATCAACAACACCCATACCAAACAAATCCTAAACAAGAGCACAAATAGTAGAACTAGAGGTTGAGGAGACTCTGGGAGCATCATCATCAAATTCGAGGTTTCCCAGAGACTACATTCTGCCAAGGAAGAATGATTCCCCACCATTAACATTGCATAAGACTCCCTACTACAAATTGGTGACTCCCGACATCCTAGATGGATTCATCATGGATGAACACATGTGAGGGATGGTGTCACAACTCAAATATGTGGACCATGATATTACAGGCACGTCGAAGTTCCCTGAACTTTTTCCCCACCACTACTTAGAAATAAGGACAAATCCAACATCAAACCAGAGCATACTAGTAAAAAAGGTATGGGAAATAGGATTGGAGCGAGTAGGCATACTAAAATTGTTCGACATCCCATATTTTGGCAGGAGAAACGGGGTAAATGCACGTGTTAAGTTGTTCTTAACCTATGAATGGATGTTATTTAAGGTTGGATAGGCCAATATCTAAAGATACATACCTGATTTCAAGGATCACAGGATTACCAATGCAGGGACAAGATCCAAACTCATTGTTTGCAAAAACGAAAACTGACAGGACTTTGTTAGAGGCAATGAGGGAAAAATTCCACACAGTTAGAGGTGTGCACAAGTTGGATGTGTCAAGAAAATGCGACCCAATGGTAATGTTTGCAATGCAGGCATTGGCATGCAAGTTACTGAGGAAATGCAGAAAATACCAAGTCTCAGCCGGAGCGATAACTACAGCTAAGAAGTGTGTCGAAGGGGTCTCGATGAGCTTGGCGCCTTACTTATTCAACCAATTCCTCATCGATTTCATATAAGCACAAGATAGAGGCATGGAATTCCATTATCCATGGCTTCTAATTATTATTGTGTTCACAGCATGGAAAAAGCCAAAGGATGCATAATTATTGGGAATCAGAGGTAAGCCATGCTTGGTGGCTAAGTATCAAAAATTCAGGTACAAGCCTAATAAAAGAAAACAAATCAAAATTAATGTGGACTTCTTCCTATATGTAGAAAGGACTCATAAATGCATCAAGGATACACCACACATTTCACCACAAATGGTAGAGGCATACACCCCAATTGCATAGCCTAGAGCAGACCAACATCATATCTATGTATAGGCAAAGAAGAACCCAAGAGAAGAATGGGTATGGACAAAGTATAAGATTACAAAAGCAGATATCCACCTTATCATGTAGGATTGGGATACAAAGTGGAAGATTCCAACTAATGGAACAAAGGCGAAGCACCCTAATAATAACACAAAAGAACATGGCGATGAATAGGGTAATGCACAGGGTGATGGACAAGGAAATGAATAGGGAAAATACACATAACACATGCAAGAAACAGTCGGAGAGAAGAGGAAAGATAAGGGAAAGGGGCCAACCCCCCCTATGTGTAAGAAAAAGAAAGATCATAAAGAGCCATCCATTTATACTTTGACAAATGATGACATCGACGGAAACGCCTATCAAGTGAGGGATGTCACAGAAGAAGTAGTTGAGAAAGTGTCACACAAACAAGAATAATTGCACCAGTGGGTGTAGGAACAATTAACAACATTGCAACAGCTCTTGCAAGTAGCAAGGATAACACTAGAGCGGAGTAAAGATGAATGTTACAATGAAAAGTTTATGTTGTAATCTATGTCACACTAATGTTCCATGGTTAAATTTTACTAATTAATTAAGGTAGATAAGTAGGAATGAACATGTTAATGGCCTCACATCCCCTCATCCTTGCAGAAACTTGGTTCCTGCAGCCCCAATAGATGCCTCAGGTGAGACTTCACTTGCATGCAGGTGATGTCAAAAGGGTCGGTGTCTACAAGATTTGTTGGTTATATAACTTGAACCTAGGGTCTTACAACCGCGTTCCAACACTCACTCCACTGACTTCCAATCTCACATACTTCTTTCATCTACATGCATTCCACGTAGCCATTTTGGAATCATGGAAATCCTAACTACCTCACCATCTCATATTCTTACTACTTTACGATCCCTCATATTTCCTATAGTAATCATTTAGGGATATTTCTCGAAGATTCTTTTCTTGATTTTGGCATTCATGCAGTGTCTTGTTACTTTCTGATGCACATCACAAAACTCAAACCAATGCACATTGGTAGAACTAGAATTGGCACACATTAGAAAAACTTGATCTGGTGCACGCACCTTCTATCATCCATTGCACAACTATTTGAGCATGCGTAAAACTAGAATAGGTGCACACAATGATATTTACCCAAAACTTTGGGTGCCAATAGATTTCTAAGGCAAGAAATTTCTTCATCTTTGTTTGCTAAAACCTTGTCATTTTTTTTTGAAGGTCCTACATTTTTTGTAATGGCTTCTAATTATCTTGAAGAATTATTTCCAATACATCTTTCAAGTCTTTGATGAGGGTGCTACTATGCATGACGTCATTGTAAAGTTCAACATTGTTACCTTCGTCTTCTTATAGTAGAAGCAAAAAAATCATTCTTCATGTTTGAGATGGAGGTACCCAATTTTTCCATCCAAATTAAACCTCGAATCATGTTGATATCTTTATTGGACATAGATATAATTTAAAGTAGGGGCATGAAAACATAATCATAAATTCGCAATAGTAAATTACTTTTTTCATATTTTTTTCACCCAAAAGTTTATATTTTTTTATTACACTTGACTTTAAAGTTAATAATTGATTAACCATATCAACATTAATGAAATTATCCTTGTAATATAAACATATAGTAATGCTAATGTATTTCCCTTGAATAGTCCCCCCCCTAATGTTTTAATAGAGCAATATCACTTTTTTTTAAAGTCTTAGGAAATCCTACCTTTTTTTTTCCTCATAAAACTTCATTTAATTTGTTTCCATTAAAATATACCATTGTTACGAAGATTATATATTCTTCAATAATTAGTGGGTGCACTAAGTATGAGGGACCTACTAAAATAATCAGTGTTGAATATATCTCCGATATATCGGAAATGTCGGCGACATTTTAACCCTCCCAGAATTTTCTACATAAAATGTTGCGACACATCCGACACAATGAAAGTGTCATGACACTTTCATTGTGTCATGATAAATTCCCAATGTGTCGTGGGTCAATGCAAAGTGTCTCCCTACTAGGTATATCCGCAGAAAAAAAGTGTGCGTGAGGGGTTTTAGAGGTCGCGGGTCCTTTTTTTTTTGTCATTGTTTCATTTATGAAGTGTGAGAGAGCTAGAGAGGTGTGAGGGAAGTCATTTTGCATCTATCCAAGGAGGATAAATCCAAGGATCTTGCTTCCATTAGCGCCAGCGGAGAGATCAAGATTTCCAGGTATGATAAAAAATGTTTTTCTTTTGAAGATTTGAACTTTGTTTTTAAAATTTTTAGATTTAGGTTAGGGTTTGCAATGTGCCTCTTCTTGTTGTTTTTTAATGGAAGATTCAATCATTCTAATTCATCTATCTCTTATTATTTAACCTTTGCAATGTGCATTATCATGCATTTATTTTTTATTTTTTTTGTGCCATAGGTTTAATATTTTCATCTAAAGAAAATGTCGAAGGCATTGGATCCAATGTGGGTGTATGGTGAACCAGTGCAACTTCCCAATAGACAA
>JZKD02S1765540.1:0-16969 GCA_000966675.3 Picea glauca | reverse complement strand
ATAACCAAGTCCTGATGTCCCCTCCAGACCAACTTAAAACTACCTTCCGCACTCCATGGGGCACCTACGCTTATAGGAAAATGCCCTTTGGACTCATAAATGTTGGTGCCACTTTCCAGAGAGCGATGGACATCGCTTTCCGAGGCTTAATCGATCAATCTGTCATAGTTTACCTGGATGACATTACTGTCTTCTCGAAAAACAAAACAGATCATCTAGCTCATTTAAGATCCGTTCTACAGCGATGTCGTAAGTACGACATTTCTTTGAATCCTAAAAAATCTATCTTCGCAGTAGAATAAGGTAATCTCTTAGGATTTATTGTATCAAGCGAAGGGATGATTATCGACCCTGAAAGAACTCAAGTCATTTCGAAACTTCCCCCTCCCTCGTCAAAAAAGTCTATGCAATCTTTCTTAGGTCAGATAAACTTTGTCAGGAGATTCGTCCCCAGTTTTTCAGAAATGGTGAGACCTTTACAAAACCTAATAAAAAAGGATGTACAATACCATTGGGGACCATTAGAAAACCAGGATTTTAATTCAATAAAAAAGGCCATAATAGACGCTCCTTCTCTGATGAGCCTCGACTTTTTGCAAGACTTCAATCTCTACACATTCGCTTCTGACTACTCTTACGCCATTGTTTTAACTCAAAAGAACACTAAAAACAATGAAGTCCCAATTGCCTTTATGAGCTCATCCTTCAAAGGCGCAGAACTTAATTACCCAGCAGTAGATCAGCAAGCCTATGTTGTTTTTAAAGCAGTAAAGCACTTTTGATCTTATCTTTTGAAATCTAGGATGGAAATCATTGTCCCTTACCCGGCCGTCAGAAATCTATTAGTACAGAAAGAACTAAGCGAAAAGAGGGTAAACTGGGTCACATCCTTGCAAGAGTATGACATAGAAATCACCCCAGCAAAAATAGTGAGAGGTCAAGGGTTTTGCAAGTTAGTCATTGAATCAGTTGTAGGACAGCAAGAGGAAAATGATATGTCAAATCCAGGACAACACTACCAAAATTTAATTTGCTGTGCACAAAACCCTGTTAGTCCCTAGTATGATGATATAAAAAAATTTCTTGAACATGGGTCAGCTCCCCGTCACCTAGATCCCACTAAAAGAAGAGCACTAATATTAAAATTTGCTTCCTTTCAGTTGATTAATGGTATTCTGTTTTGTCAAAATTTTGATGGAGTACTAATGCGTTGTCTTGAGAAAGATGAAGCAGAAAAGGTCTTATTGGAATTGCACGTAGGAGAATTTGGTGGGCATTTTGGTGGAGATACCACTGTCCATAAAGTATTAAGAGCAGGTTACTACTGACCCACACTTTTTAAATATGCTCATGCTTTGTGTCGCAAGTGTGTAATTTGTCAAAAAGCATCCGGACGGATACAGAAATCAGCCTTCCCTCTGCAGCCCGTTTCAGTAGACTCCCATTTTCAGTAGTGGGGTCTTGATATTATAGGCCTGATCAATCCGCCATCCTCACAGTAGCATAATTTTATCATAACATCCACAAATTACTTCACCAGGTGGTCCGAAGTGCCCCATTAAAAGCTGTAAATACCATTTAGGTAATAACCTTCTTGAATTCAAATATTATTACTCGTTTTGGTATCCTTGACTGCCTGGTATTTGATAATGCTTCATATTTTTCGTCTCTTGAGATGAGTGATTTCGCTCTAGAAAAAGGAATTAAACTAAAATATTATGTCAGCTATTACCCTCAAGGCAACGGATTGGCATAATCAACTAATAAAAATCTGATTAAAATTATCAAGAGAATGGTATCTGAAAACCATAAAAATTGGCATAATGCACTGTTAAACGCAATCTGGGCTGATAGAGTGACTCCAAAAACTGTTGTGGGTAACTCACCCTTCTTTCTCATTTATGGTAGAGAGGCAATTCTGCCACCACATATTCTTCTTCCCTCTCTGTAGCTATCGCAAAAAATACAAGAAGAGGACTGCCCCCCTTTGAAGAATCAAATTAACGCTTTGTTAAAATTAGAAGAAGTGAGGGATCAAGCGAAACGGAAATTGGATCAACATCAACTCGTTGTTAAAATATGTTTTGATTCCAATTCTTCCTCTAATAGAAATTTTGAGGTAGGTGACCTTGTCCTAAAATGGGACAAACCGCATGAGGGAAAGGGAGAGCATACAAAGTTTCAGAACTTATGGCTAGGAACGTTTTTTATTGCTGAGAAATTGGGTCCTAGCTCCTTCCGATTACAGAGTCTAGAGGGACAGCCAGACACCTATCTGGTGAATGGCCAAGCTCTAAAAAGGTATTTCATCTGATGACAATTCCGTGTACATTGTGTAAATATTTTTGTTTTGCTTGTTTTTCATTTTTCTTTGTTGTTTTGCTTTGATTCTTCCCTTATGCTTACCAGTTTTTATTTTGAAACACACATACCTGCATCATGAACTATTTCAGACAAAGAGAACAGAAAAATTTCTCCTCTGAAATGACTACTGAAGATTGTTAAAACATCAATTATGATATTTTTCTGAAGTTTATAGCCATGTTAAAGAAAGCTTGTTGTTTGAAAAGCGTTTCTTGATTTCAATCCGCAACTGAAGCTTTTCATGATCATCCATAAAAATTTCTTCTTACACTGTCCCTGTTCCTTAAGAGAACAACTCAGAGATGTATCCCCTCCTTTGAAGGTCGGTTTATAAACAAACTATCTCTAGATCTTAATGAAGGACAGTTAAAAATTCTCTCAAGGTCTGTAATTTATTAAAATATGTCCAAAATATCAGGATTTTCAGCGTCACCCCGCTCGATTAAATATCTTTCAAATTAAATAAATCTTCAGAGAGCTATGGGAAGTGCTTGTAAACCCGTCGGGATATTGAACAGGTCTGTTGGTAGCAGGTAAATGCATGCATGATGCCAAGATAACTTCGTCGGGGTACTGAACAAGCCCGCTGGCAGCGAAGCAATGTCAGGTATATGAAAATTCTTAGATATGGAATCTTTTGACCTTAAATGTCCTTCGTTCTGATCTGGAACTTTCTGGAACTTCTTGGCAGGATACAGATATTGGAGTGGGTTAAATGGCACCCCTGTCGAGGCTATGGGCGCCTGCTGGAAACAACGGCTCTATCAACAGTATTGGAGATTTTAACCTTAATATCGTGACTCTCTTCTATTGAGATTGTCATCAGTTTTCATCTTTTAAAATAACAAGCAATCTGAAACTGGAATTTTTTATGACTGATAATGATGTTCAAACAACTTCTTGGTTTTTTTCGAGTTGGGTTTTTTCTGATTATCCTAATCTGGACTTGTCCGTTTGGCAGAGATAACTACTTCTACCAGTGTGTTGCCATTGTTAGCAGCCATATTAATCTCTATTTTTACAAGCTGCCTACACAGGGTTTTTAAATTCTCATTACTCGTCGTAACCTTTCTCATTAAACGACACCATTATCCTTCGATTTCTGTGTACCTGCTTTTCGATTTCATTTTCACGACTGCAAGCGTGAAAACCCACAGTTGGAATTCATGTTTGATTACATCAAAGGGTTAATGTTCATCATTTATTTGTCTTATTTTATCATGAACATGGTTGTTTCCATGGTTATCACCCCTTGGTTTCAAACACACCTTGGTTACATATGTATTAAACCACCACCCATTTGGCATTTGACTATTGTTAATATGAAAACTTTGATTCAATTATTTGACATTTTGATCAAATCGTGGATATGCATATGTTGGTTTTAAACTGTTATGATTTTTATGTGTACTATTACACCGAGGTGTCATTCCAAGTACAGCCTGGTATGATGTTTTTGCATGGCCTCGATCTATACGATTTTCCTCACATGCATAGCATTAATGCTCCTTCCTAACATTTCGAGATACCTGTGCATTGTGATGGGGAAGCTCGGGGAAATGGCTCTATTTCTGTCCTGTCAAACCCTATCACCGAATCCCCTGTTGATTTCTTACTGTTAGCCATGGCTCATGTAGTGAGAATTGAACCCAACGGTGTCCAGACTTTGTTATTGTTTGATAATGCCCAAGAAGACTTAGAGAGGAATGGCTGGCAGGTCTTTGTTGAGAAGTTCGAGGGTTTTAATTTAGCAGTTGCTCAAAAATTTGCGCTAATGTTCGATGGTTGTAGAGCTACAATTAGAGATGTCCAGCTTGAGTTAAACAAAGATTTCATTAGCTCAGCCACCGGTCTGCCAGTCGTGGGACAAAAGTGGTTCAAAAACTCAAAGGTTGATGAGGTTCCCTGGTCACTGTTGTTCACCTCAAGGAAGATTACCAGTTGCGACAAAGGTATGCCTGTTACAGCTCTAAAACCTAGATGGCACGATCTGTTAGCTATTGTCAAGAAGTTCATTACCTGTGAGGGTATATATGGTTTGGTTTTCTTATATCACTTGCGGTTGCTCATGAGTTTTATCGACTTTCCCCTAAACATGCCCTGTTTTCTTCTTCGAAGTTTATACAAAATGGCAAAGCGTTTTAAAAGGTAGAAATCTGATTCTAGCCTATTCCACCACTGTTTGATTAAAATTATTATGGTTCATCAGTTGAAGTTAAACGGTGATTGTTGGGACGCCTTCCTGTTAAGGAATGGTTTTGTTAGCATTGAAATAGGACAGGTTGACAAGTCTATCGTTACAAAAACCCTCGTCGAGCCTGCCATCCCTCCTCCTTCATTCGTGCCCTCTGTTGAACCCTTGACCTATCTGGACACTACCCAACCCGACACTCTACCTGATTCGTATCCCAAAGGTGGTGGTAAGTCTGTTAAAAAATATGCAAAGAAAAAGTCTAAAGGTAATAGTGATATCAATTACAAGGGTAAAAGGGCCGCACGTTGAGTTTCATGATGTGCCCGAAATAAACCTAAGCCCTGTGCAGACCTAAACCCAATTGTGTTAAGCGAGGATTCCAATTCATAAATTGAATGGTTTCTAACTAAATAATATCCATATTCGTATGGACTTTGCTCTGGTAAACCCTATGATTATGTAACGAACCTTCCACCATGTCTTAAAGATAACCCCGACTTCCCTGGAATCAAACTCAACAGAGAACCTACAAGTCAAATGGAAAATTCCCCACCTGCTAATACACAGTCTGTTCAGCCGCAATGCAACGAATGTCATTCATGGCTCGATAGGTATTATAGAGACGTGCCTTTACTTCAGTATCAGATCAAGTCCTTGGAGGACTAGGTGAATTTGCTAATGAAGGAGAATGACAGACTGCAAAACGTAGCTCAAACCAATGATAAAAGACAAAAAAACACAGGGTCTGTTGTTTTTAAGAAAGTGGAAGCAGCGACTGCCATTGTGAATTCGAAAATTTCTTGATTAAGACGAATCCCTTAATCTGAGGTATGGTGTTTGAAAATAAATTTAGGATGATTTTGTCTTTGTTTTTAATTAGAATACATGATTTTTTTGCAAAGATTATATCTGGTCTGTTTTGATTGACTCAATAAAGCGCGATTCTAGTTATAATTATAACTAGCTACATAATCGTGAGATTCTGTAGCTAGTTACTAAAATTTGAATTCTATGTTTTTACAACTAAAATGCAATCTGAAATCATTTATTCTTGTGGGTTTACAGGTACATACAATTTCTAAAAGAATATTTGAATCACTGGTGGCATCTCTCAACATGCTATTTCTTTATGTGTTTTTAGAATAGGCTGTTAGTTTTGATAACAATGAGAATCTGGGAGGTTGCATCCCCCACAATTTTTGGAACAAATTTGATGATATCCACAGGAAATGTTTTGATCCTATAGCCTATAAAAATGTATTGTTTTTTAAACTAAGATCCATCGCTGCCTGGGAGAAGAAGCTATGGATTTATGATTGACAGACTTGAATGAAATTTGATGATGGTATAGCTTTAGCTTCGATATATCGTATTTTTGTTCAAGTTTTGCTCATTTTGATTTGTAATCAAATTGTGACTACTTTAGATATCATGGTTTATTACAGATTGATGTGATGGGATTTATATGATGTCCATGTTTTATGTCTCTTATATTATATACAACAATTATCCTGTTCAAATTTGACGATTAGAAGGTTAATCTTCTTTATTCAATGAGCAGTTGTATGCAAATTTTTACAGCTAGATTTATCTTAATGTGATCATTTGTCAAATTATAGAATTGATGTTACTACTTCTCTCATGTTCTGTTATTATCATATTATCATTACTACTTCGTATTTATGAGAAGCGTTTGGAAAATCCGATGCGGGTTGGCCTCATCAAACAACAAAATTAGATGTTATACACAGGACGAATAGGAGATGCGATTACAGGTTAGTTCGCTTGTTTTATTTCATTAGTTAAATTAATATAGGAATTTCCTGTAGTCTAAATACATTGTATTGTTTGTTATCTTTATTTTTCAATTAGACAGTTGCTATTTCATTTCTTATTCATAAACATTATAAAAATAAATCAAAAAGACTGAGTGATAGTTTGTTGTTGCTAAATAGATCAATTCATATTTGATTTTCGTAGATTTCAATCAAAAATTGCGTTCTATAAATGTTATACATATATCAGAGATATAATCATATTGTACATATAATAAGTAAAGCTATTTTATAAATATTAAGTAGTGAACTGTAAGTGTATTGTAGATTTGTATATAGTTTTCAGCTAGTGTTTTTCTTTAAGTTAGCTTCTTTATTTTTTTCACTTTCTTAGGACTTAGATCGGCCAACGGAGCCGCTAAACCCATCGGAGTGGATTAATCCAAACGGCTTGGGTTAAGTAGACAACCCCGGACTGGATTCACTCCTCCAGTTGACGAGCAGTCAATTTCGCTCGTCAACACATTCCTAACATTCGTTATAGATTTTGCATTAATTCACTTGATTAAAAGTTCATTTATTAAATTAAAGGTCTTGAGTTAAAGGCTTTCTTTTCATTAGGTTATTTTTTTTAAATTTGCATACAACTTTAACTTTATTGTAAATTGCATTTCAAGTGAATCACTCCTAAAATAACTTTAATGTTTTCTTAAAGTTACTTCTTTTTGCATGCAAATTTAATTTATACTTCATTGTAACAGTGATTTTCACTTATTTTATAAAAGGGGATCACTTTCATTATAAAAGTAACTTATTTGTAAAAGTGAAATTATAGGAAAAGTTAGAGAAATAAAAGAATTGTTTTCATTCAACAAACTCAATGTCCACCCATCATGATGATGATCAACCTTGATGACCATCCTAGTCTTAACCCACAATTCTGAAAAATTATAAAGTCAATTATGCTCAGCTTGGAAGTCGAGTTGCCCTTTAAACTTACGCGTGGACCCAAATTTCTCATGTACAAAGCTTTGAATTCTCTATCATTCACACCAATCTACCAACGTTTCAGTCGAGGCATTAATCTCCATAGAACCTCGGGTTGTGTCCATAGTCTTCACACTCGACACTTAATTTTTTTTTCCTAAGCTATCAGGCTCTTCAACTCTCGTTCCTTGTCGTTGATCGTCACAGGCTGGACAATCTTGATCTCTCATCAGATTCTTTTAGCATTGAATCCTCGTCGTTAATCTCCTCTCTAAATAGACGGTTATATTTATCCTGCACCCATCAACCAAGATGAAGGAATATTCCTCTGTTTCCAATCATCGATGCTCTTACATCGTAATAGACCCCGAACAATTTCTTTGATGGACGATATAATCTTCTCCTGAGCATGTCCTGATGGACGGTCATGATTCCACGTCTAACTCCTTTGTATCGGAGTTATTTTTTCGGACTCCCTCTAGCTTGAGCACTCTAAAACCCTCGCTCTAACGGTCATTCACCTTGTCGTCAGACTCTAAACAATCACTCCATATCCACCATCGATCCACCTAGATATAACAGTCATAGATCACCTTCTCACTTTACTGTGTGCCTTGTCTTTGTTCGTCAACCTGCATATGCCTTCCATGTGTCCTCCTCTCATTCGTGCACTTTACTGCCATGTGTCCCCTTTACACTTTCCCACGTCACTTCCACATGGAACATTTTCATTCGTTGGTGCCACGTCTGGTCCCTGTTAGCTACCACATGTCACTTCAGTGACCTAACATGTGTCTTCTCCTCATCCATTTATCTATTTGACTTCAAACAAATCTCACTCGTTCGTCATTATTTATCTGTTGGAGTCTCTTCAATTAATTGTCTCTGATGGATCTATTCTAAACACCAATCAATTTTCACCCTGCATTGCTCCCTTAGCACTGATATGTATCATACCGAATGGATCTCCACCTTTCATTGTTTTCCTTCTATCATAATTACTCTAGCTACTTGACTCTGATGGACCTATTCAACAACCAATCCAATGCCTCCATGTGTTCCTTTAGTAGTTATTGATTTGGGCTACCCTAAATGTATCTCCATCGTTGGTTAGGTCTCTCCTCTACTGGGCATTCTGACTGTTCTATCGCTATGATATTTTCTCTAATTATACACCACCACGTGTATTCTTCTGAACCATTAAACTTATTTCTCCAATTGAATCTTCATCGTCTTTCGGACTTGGCCTCGTCAGAGTACTCCTACAACTTCAACACCAAATACACTACTCTAAAGGTCTTCAAATTGTTTATCATGGTTGTTCATCTATCTCCCCTGATCAATATCCATCATCCATCTGAATTTACTCATCGAAGTATCCTTCCAACCTTACACTCTAAAACACTGACTCTGAACTGCTAACTCCAAAATATTTTTTCTCAAGTCACTTCGGACCCTAAACTCAGACTGCTTCTAAATCGTTGATTTAGATATAAGATCTAATATTGAACATTCGTTCTTAACACAGGGATGGAAATCTTGTGCACATAATCAATGATCACGGTTGAATGTTGATCTCAATATAACGGTCACTATTTCTCCACACTTACAAAGTGATTTTGACTATGTTCTTTAGCTCTTCTGTGCATAGAGTTGAATTCTAACTTTGTTTCTTCCACGATTCCACTTCAATTTGAATATGGTTCAGCTATGAACTAAACCCCATCCACCTTAAATCTCACTGGATCATCGATCCCTACGATGATCGATAATCAACAACCTTCAACCCTTCGCTAATACAAGGGTTTAATAACAACCTTGTCCTGCAACCTGCAACACAAATTAAGAAGGAATTATTTATTGTTATAACATTAACACTCACAACACTTAATCTTTGGAGGGATTCAAACATTCCTAATCAACACATATATCTTCAATTGATAAACTTCATATAACACCAAAAAAAGATTGATTTTCATTCATAAATCATACAGGATTGTACAGAGGTTTACATAAGGCCCTTTCTCTCTAGTGGCCTCTCAATATCTCACATAATTGGCCACCTTTTGCATTCATGAAAGCTCACAATTAAATTACAAAGTTTTTGAAACCATAATTGGTTCAAATTATAACAATTGTTTCTAAATTAACCTCAAATCCACAAAATCCTCACTCCAGATCCACAATATACTTAAGAGATCTATAAATACCCCTAATATCTCTCTAAGTCCTCATAAATCTCAAGAACTAGCTTAATTACATACATTCTCAATCAAATCTCAATCCTATACATTCTTCTAGAATTCCATAAAACATAGGAATTTCAAACATTTAAACAACAAACGCAAGACCCCTAGGTCTAGTCACACGAAGGTTGATTTTGGAAATAGGATGCTCCTGCATCAAACCTCCACTTGCCACATGGTACCTTGATTTGTTTTTATGTATTTATTTGAAAGGGAATAACTTTAATGTCTGGACTATGTTTTCAATGTCGTTTTTATAAATTGCCTATTTTTTTGAGAAATTTATATCTATATAGTTGGTTTCTAATTTTGAAGTCATCTTACATGCAATTGTAATATGGATAGTCCAAGTGATTTCCTTCCTGCCAATTCAAACTACTTCTCATGGAATTTGTATAGAGAATATACTACAAAGTAGGGGGCTTTATTGGGTTACCTTGTGAATAGAAATTACCCCTCTTAATGCATTAAAGAAATCCAAATGGAATATTAAAATGATGAATTGTGTGGATTAATCGGAATTCCCATCTCCAGTGATATTCAATTTCACCTTCAAAGAATTGAGACCCCAAATGCAACATGGAAAACTCTAGAAATTGTGTTTGGTAAACACAATGAAACTCAAGCCCACCAACTCGAAAATCAATTGATCGCTTTAAGTCCTAGTGATTTCTCTTGCATTGAATATTTTCTATCTAAGTTCAAAATACTTTTACTTTTACTTGTAGAATGTAAAATAATCAATATAGATGATCAACTTATATATGTTATTCTTTCTAAGCTTGGTATCATGTATTCTATTTTTGTATCTACTTATCACTCCACCATAGAACCTCTTATTAGTCAAGGGGATACTTACAAAATTCATGTTGATTTTTTCTAGATGCAAATTTCTTTGGTTACAAATGATCCAAATTGGCTCCTTATTTATACTAAATTGGCCTCCCCAACAGACATGAATTTTCACTTTTCACTTTTCACATTATGAAGACCGACCATAGTTACAAAATTCAACACTCCCTCTTAACTAGGGAGGTATTCATAATTGAAAATTTAACTTGTCTTATTGACACTTCTTCTGAGAATGTCTACCTGATGCTACAAACATCAACACTCCCTCTCAATGAGGGAAGACATACATGTCCATCATATCTTCATTGGCAATTCTGATAGTCATAGAAAGGTTGTATCAAATCATCACCAACATCAACAACCTGCCACAACCTGGTCAATATCTTGACACATGGAATATCATTTCACAACTACATTTGAACCCAAAATCTAACGACATCCTCTGATGCCACCCAAAATATTAGCCTTGTCGTTAGATTTTACCTTTAAAAATTGTAATTTTCTTGTTTTCTTTTTAATTGTCCCCGGCGATCGTTGGATATTCGACTAATAAGGCATTGTCGTCAATGTTTCTATGTCTAGGCGTCATATGTTCTACGAAAATTGATGATACATATGTGGAATTGAATTCTACGAGGCATGCCTTAATATACATATGTGGACTTGAAGTGTACGAGGTATGCCTTAACATTGATAGAATTATTGACTTGTATTGGTATATTATTGTATAAATTAGCATTCAAGTTTAATTATGCCATTTTCTAGTATGTCAGTATATGTTGTAGGAGACATTTCTTAATTATGAAAAAAAAAACTCATTCATTAATTTTCTAGTACATAGATTTTTTCAAGTTTTGGGGAATTGAGGGTGATGTGAGCCAGGGGGGGGGTCAGATGAACTTCCACCTTCATGTGGTTGGCCTCGTTCAGTAGAGAATATTAAACAATTATCGAAACAAATAGAAGCTTGGTAAGGTTAATGCACAATTATGATTATTTCATATAATACATTATTATGTAATATTTAATAACTCAAAAATAAGGTGTGCCTTCTCATGTACTTGAAACCAACACATATAAATGACATCTGAATGGGGCTAACATTGAATTTTTTTCAATTTGTGATTGTATGGACTGAAATTTGACATGGTTAGAATAGACACATGCATTGATGGAATGGGAGGGTTTCCATGCTCAAACATGACTCACACAAACAATTCAACAATCAAACAACAAGCCTATAGAATAATTAATGTGAATGGGGCCATTGTTGAATTTTTTTCAATTTGTGCTTGTATGGACTGAAATTTGATATGCTAGGAAAACACACATGCATTGACAGCATGGGAGGGTTTATGGACTCAAACATGACTCAAACAAACAATTCAACAATAAAATATTATTTGTTTATTCTATTAAAACCTAAAAATAAGGTGCACCTACTCAGGTTCTTGACCCCACTTATAAGTGACATGTGAATGGGGCGAACGTTGATTTTTTTTCAATTTGTTCTTGTATGGATTGAAATTTGACATGGTTAGAATAGATGCATACAATGACAGTATGGTATGGTTTCTAGACTCAAATATGACTCACACAAACAATTTGACAATCAAACAACAAGCCTATAGAATAATTAATGTGAAGGACTAGATGAATTAAAACATAAATTTGAAATCAAATTTCGATATGAATATTCCTAAATCCTCTACGAATATACAGGATCAAATCCTATTTCATCTTAAACAAAAAATAAGGTGTGCCTGCTCATGTACTTGAAACCGACACATATAAGTAACATGTGAATGGGGCCCACGTTGATTTTTTTTCAATTTTTACTTGTATGGACTGAACTTTGACATGGTTAGACTAGACACATGCATTGCCAGTATGGGAGGGTTTCTATAATCAAACATGAATCGCACAAACAATTCAATAATCAAACAACAAGCCTATATAACAATTAATGTGAATAGGGCCATTCTTGAAAAATTTTCAATTTGTGCTTGTATGGACTGAAATTTGACATGGTTAGACTAGATGCATGAATTGACGATATCAGAGGGTTTTTGGACTCAAACATGACTCAAACAAACAATTGGACAATCAAATATTATTTGGTTATTCTATCAAAACCCAAAATAAGGCACGCTTTCTCATGTACTTGACCCCGCTTATAAGTGACATGTGAATGGGGACAACGTTGAAAATTTTTCAATTTGTTCTTGTATGGACTGAAATTTGACATGGTTAGACTAGACGCATGCAATGACAATATGGGAGGGTCCAATTCGAAGAAAAAAAAAACAAATAAATCACAATTTTTAAAGGTAAAATCTGACGACAATGCCAATTTTTTGGGTGGCATCAGAGGATGTCGTCGGATTTTGGGTTCAAATGTAGTTGTGAAGGATTCTCATTTGTGACAATTCTTTGAGAAATACCATAAAAATCATGCCCATAGGCATCCATTCCCACCTAGAATGATTAGTAAATGTCATCATCGTAAATTTCATCATTCTTGTCATATTATTGCAGCAACGAACTTTTGATGAACATGATGTATGTCATTGTTATAACATCTTCATCAAAATTGTTTGAAAGCACGGTACTTTAGCCCATGAGTTTGGTGGCATGACGATTATGCTAGATAAAATTTTGTATTTAAATAATGATTTCGTACTAATATTCTTTATGGAGCAAAAAAAGTACTTAGATGAGAGCAAAAAACAAAGACAAGACATAACTAATGAAGCTTATGCAATTTATCAAGTTCTTAATTTTTTATGTTATTGCATGCCCTTGCATTACTAGATGCGGGGACGTGTGTCTCGAATTTTTTTTAAAAGAAGGAGCTAAAAGACATTGTATTAAGACTAGACATGGGCAATAGTGACCTGTGAATGGGGCCAATGTTGAAATTTTTCCAAATTGTTTTTGTATGTACTAAAACTTGACATGGATAGATTGTTTGCACTCCTTGACTATATGGGAGGGTTTCCAAACTCAAATATGACTCATACGCCCACTCTATATATCCTATCTTGTCCTCATTTCATTTGAACTTTCTATGATTAATTACATGCATGGAACTCCCAACATACTCATCGTCATGGTCGTGCTCTTTATATTCATCTCCTATGTCGCTCAAAACTAGCATATTGCCAATTAGGACCATGATTTTGGTGGCAATAAGAAGGCATCAAATGAGATTTCATATTTAAATAATTATTTCGTACTAATATTCCTTAGGGAGCAAAAAATTACTTAGATGAGAGAAACAAATAAAGACAAGAAATAATTGATGAAGCTTGTGCAATTTATCAAGTAATTGTTTATCTATGTTATGGCATTCCCTTGTGGTACTACATGGGGGAACGTTCATCTCGAATGAATTTTAAAAGAAACATCTAAAAGGCATTATACTAGGACTAGACATGGGCAATAGTGACCTGTGAATGGGGCCTACATTGATTTTTTTTCAAATTGTTTCTATATGCACTAAAATTTGACATGGATAGACCGACCGTTCACTCTAAACTAAATTACCACTAGTTTTTTTATTTAGCTATTTTGTCACCACATCAATCATTCTTTGAAATGATTGCATCATCATGTTTTGTTTCTATATTTACATCTGTAATCAAGTTTTTTAAATGTATCCATACACTTAGGAAAATTGGAAAAAAAACTCCGCAAGAAATGGAGATTATGTAAAAACCTCCGCAAGAAGGCGTTCTCCTTGAGGTGTTATCATTTATCTCGTCAACACCTGTATCTTGAAGACATGGTAAAACATAAAGAAATTGCAACATCCTAAAATCCCAAGGGAAGCCAACATGATGAAGTACATCGATAAGAGTGAAATATTTGTACAACTTGCGAATGTGATGGAGCTATTATGAAAAGACTCGTACCTATATGAAAATGACACCTAGTAGTGCTCATGAGAAATACAATTAACTAAAAAAACTCACAAAATGTTCAATTAATATAAAGGTGGTAAATTAGTTGTTGCATGCATAGAATCAAATCTTCAAGCTTTGACATGTATCACAAGGAAGATCCAATGTTCCAAGTTCATCAAATGCTTATTTTGATGGCATAGTAGAAAATACTTCGAAGAAAAAAAGGTGTTTCTATTGGGGACGCTATTAGTGCTAGGGCATCCCAAGTGTGACAAAATCATTATTCTTCAATTTATTATAATGATAATATTATGCTAGAGGATTATAGGGAGTACGATGTCTCATGGACATCACGTATAGTATAAGCATCTTATGTTCCCAATGTTTTAAACCTTTGGTAGGTTATTGATTGGATCCTGAAATCCTTTGACAATGAAAGAGAACCGGTTAGGGAAAAAAAAGCAAGTCCAACACACACTCAACCACATATGCATTGAGAGAAATGTCAGCTTCCTCACATGTGAAGATATTCTTAATACCAAATAGACTCTTAAGAGATTCTTAAGTTAAAATATTAAGTCAAAAGCAGTGTTGGCTTCCTCGCATATGAAGAGATTCTTATGCCAAAATCATGATGCATATGAATTAATAGACTCTTGGAGTGTAAACCACTATGGGAGTCCACAACGAAGGATATGTATGACCTATATGTCCTAGCTCAGAGGTATAAATATATAGCTTATATTCTCGTACACATGAAGGGTAGAAATCTACCCCGAAATTCCCACATTCTATTGCTTATGTTTTCACATCATAATGAAAAATGTGACTCTTTTTATTGGGATTAGATAATCTATGTTAAGGTTACACAACAAATTACCAATTTTGATGGAGATGAAAAATATGTTTCCCCGTGTATTGTATATTCTTTGGCTTTTTGGAAGATGTTCCAAGGATTCCTTAATCTTAATTTGAGACTTTATTTCTATATTTCTATATGGTATGGGACTTACATTGTTATTCATAGTTATGATGAACATTTTTGTAAACATGATTTTTATATTTTTGGTGGTAGATGCCAGGGATGATTTTAAGGATGGAAATTTATTTTAAAATGTAGAAACCTTGGTGAATCTTACTCATCCTTCATATTCCAACTATAAAATTTTGGCGCTATTTTTGTAAAAATATTCAAATTTCTAAGGATTTTATATAGTTTATATAAAATTTTGGCGATTTTTAAGGTAAAATAATTTTATCCTATAGAATTTGGGGGAATCATTTTTATAATAGTGAATATTTATTTGGGAAAACCATGGAAAATTAACCCATGAGTGAAATTTAGCCCCTAAAATCATCCCTAGTAGATGATATATTACAGCCCATTATTGATCAATTTTAGTAGCATATGTTACCAATTTTATATACTCCTATTTTCTCTAGCAATAGAGATACAAAATTATGGCAACTTTCTATTATTCAATGGCTAGCTACATGCTGATAGATTTACAATGTGTTTTTTTTCAATGATTTCATGGACAACATTATATTGTATGATGCATTATGATGATATATGATATTATTATATGTTATGGTGCTTTAATTTCATCATCTCTATTTTAAATAAACACATGTTTCGATAATGAGAGGTAGTTATAAGAGGAAATGTTATAAATAAGGAAAAGACTAGGGCATATTTATTAGTAGTTATAAGGTGACTAAAATATTTAGGAGGTCATGACCCTTTTAAGTTACATGTTCATAACTTGGTTGGTATGGTGATCCCATTACTTTTTTTCTTAATTGTTGTTTAAGTTTGGAGACATTTTTATTTTATTTTTAAATCCTTTACCCCTCATATGTTGATCCAGGTGGATATCAGTATCCACCCACCTGTTCCAAATTCCAACTAGCTCATCTTGACAGTTTTAGTTCAACACGTTTCTTTGTAATGGGGAAATTTCTTTGTAATTGTGGTTTCTACACTTACAGGGCTATCCTGAAGCCCTACAAATCATCTAAGTGGTTATTGGTGTCCGCCCATCTATTCCAACTGGATTATTTTGGAATTTTTCATGTTAGTACATCTTTTTGTACTTCCAGGGCCGTTTTGGGGCTCTAATCAGTGTTTTCTTGGATTTCCACAGTCAAACTGTAGATAGAGTTAGAGTTTTATGGAATAATGCATAGTTATCAAAAATACCTTTCCAACAGGCTACCACGCGCCTAAAACGACGATCGTATGCAAAAGTTACGACCCCAAGAAGTCAATGTACTAACTTACCCCAACGAGGCCCACATGAATTTTGGCATTTCATCTCCCAAGGTTAGGTTTTTTTATGTCTAGGGTTTTTTCATTCATGTTTATCATAAAAAGGCCTTCAGAGCCTCATTGTAATCATATTCTTGTGAATGAGCGTAGTCATCACATCTCTTCTCAAAGATAAAGATGCCATGTTAAGAACCTGAATAGATCTACCAATATAATCACCACAAATACTGAATACACAATAGATCCACAAAGCAAGATAGAAGAAACCACACTTTATTATTACCAAACCCTTAAGGTAGGGAAACACCGTACAATGGATCCTATTATGGAAGGGATCCTCTCCTGTTCACTTGCCTCTTCGAGGGGGCATC
>JZKD02S1765529.1:89026-108339 GCA_000966675.3 Picea glauca | reverse complement strand
GTTCGAACTACTATTACTATTAGTGCTAGTTAGAACATTATTAATTTAAATTTTATTTAAAAGTTAGAACCACCATGTAACTATTTTTAATAAAATCATAAATAGCATGGCGTAATGCAAGTCTTAATAATTAACAATTAATAAAATAAGTCCTAAGTATTTACTATTAGTTAATAATTAATAAAATAGTATTAATACTTTTACATATTCTTGGTATCTTTTTTGCTAATAATAATAATAATCTATTTATAAGGTCATATACATATCCTACCCCCTCTGGATTTGAACCTGTGACCTCCAAGGAAGAAACACATGCTCTTAACATCATTTCAGTGTTCAAATTTATAAATTATCTAATGATTTCAGTTCTAATGTTGTGATTCATGAATGGTTTTGATTCTGAATTTGGAATATGTTTTTAAATTTTTTTAAAATATTATTATATATTTTTGTACTTGGCGTATCCTTGCCATATCCGGATCCTGGCTTTTCAAAAATATGGCGGATTCGTATCCGGATCCGTTTCCGTATCCTAGTAACTTAGGGGACGCCCCACTGTGACTAGATAAACACCATTCCAAACAGAGTAGTTAGTGGTGACCTCAGGCTAATTACTCATAGTTATTTCTTAGGTTCGACTGGTGCAGATCTGAGTGATAACAGGATTTAACAACAATCTTCAAACTCAGTATCTCAATCAATGTCTTTTTCTACTTGTAAGTGGATCCTGAATTATGCAGTTTCTAACCAATAAACAAGGTGGTTTTTTCATGCAATTATTGATGCTTTTTTAGCTATGTAATTTCTGTTTGTAACTATATTTTAAAATATTCCATGGCATGTTTCTTGGAAGTACTATTCCATCTACAGAGGAAAGCTAACAAACCCGTATTTGCTTATTAATTAGAACACTTGGATGGAGATGATGTTTATCCACACTTGGATTTACATGTTTTGTAATCGGTTCATATTTTCTCCATTAAGCCTTTTACCCTCTCAATCTCTTGAATTTGTATTAATCCCATGCCATGTCTGGTATTTGACATCATGGCAACAAGATTTATCAAGCAAAAGCATGCATAAATTTTTGTGTGGACATAAGACACATTCAAGTTGTTGACCGCCTATTCAACTAGGGGGTCAACTCCATGTACCATGAAGATATGCATCATCAGATGCTATCAAGTCATGGACTATTTGGTTCTACAAGGCATTTTTTTGCCTCTAGCACATATTTTTGTAATTGGAATTTCTGCTCCCCTGCGTGGGATAATAATGTAATAGGTCTGCATGGATCATTGTTAGGTCAGTTACCTTAGGATTTCTTCATTAGGAGAGTTTCTTTCACTGAGTGTTTTTTTTCTTCAGGTTATTAATTTGGCCTAACCAGCCTTATTAATTTCCTTTAAGTTTTTCACTCCCACAAATAATTCCTCCAAAGTGGTGAAAGGCGTTCTAGTGGATTCATCCTCTGGTAACTTGTGTTTAGGAATGATGTAAATGACCATGTAAGACATCTCAAAAAGTTTCACAGAATTCCATGGAGTCTAGATAGTTTTTTTTTAATTAATTAAAATTGCACAAGGTTGGGTAGTTTAATTAATTAATTTTAATTAATTTTTGATAAATATTGTAAAAATTAGGTCCTTGGGGTTTTGCTAGGGGTATTTGTGCTCAAAAGAAATGGAATGAGACTCCCTACACCCTTGACCAAGTTTCAGCTCAGTCGGACAACTTTTGCTAGGTGTTTGTCCATAGGGAGTCTTAGTAAGTCAAAACAACAATTTTAATTGCTAGTCATGACATAGGAAAAATGTCATTTTTGTAATTTTTTAGCAAATGGGATAAAGTAAAGGTGGAAAATGATGAGAAAGACCATTCCTAACCTACAAACCCTTTACCCAACCTTTTGACACCCCCTAAGCTCACTACCCACTCAAACCCTCACGCCCATAGGGGTATTTGCGCCCCCTCTCCATGAGAAAACGTTGTAACTTGGATTTAATGGAATGGTGGACCCCTCTCTCCACATGTGCGCCCTCCTTAGCCTCCCACGTCACCTCTAGAGTGTGTCCCACCCACTCCAACTAACCTCCACCTCATCCATCCATGTGCAAACCCTAAAGTTGCACCGTCCGTCCTTGAGATATCCATTTTAGCTTGGATTTTGACACTCGGCAATGATCCAAGAGGGGTGACTTTGCCTTTCATGGTATAAATAGAACCCCTCCACTCATTTCCTCACCATCTCTTGAGCTATTGTTATGCTACCATTTTCTTCTCTCATCCCTCTCTCATCTTCCATTTTGCTTTCACTCATTCTTGCTCTATTTTGGAGAGGATCTTGTAGCAATTAGTTGCTGCAACTTCCTCATTTGGATAATAAGAAAGAGCTTTGGAGGACCTTGGTGTACATGAGATTTTGTCTTGGTGCACATGCTTTGGAGGTGATCTTATTCCATGTGTTTCTTTATTTGAGATTTAGAGTAGATATCTAAAACAAATTAGTTTGTTTGGATAGATCATGCAATAGTATAGTTGTAGATCTACTTGATTAGGATAATAAGTATTACAAATTAGTTTGTATTATTTGTTTATCTTAACAACTATTTGCTCTTGTCTCACATTTGCTTCACAAGTTGCAGGTTGCTTCAAGGGTTTGTAAGGTTGGTTCAAGTTGGAAACCGTCCTTCATAACCTAACATAAACTCCTATCTTTCTTGGTTCTTATATTTCTGCTCAAACATATTCGGATCTTGGTTTTCTAACACTCTTAGATAGGTCAATATATCATTTTATATTCTGCAATTTTTATGCAGAAAATTTCTGTTGAAAAACATAATTTTCTTGACTTTTATGTGTGTTTTGCAGCATTTCCAGCAAGCAATAGCTTGCTGTTTTTTGCAGGTTCTCGCCATATCTAGGGGAAGTGCTGCCGATTTTTTAGCCACAAAACACACAAAGGACCCCTCCTTTGATTGGGTAACAATATCCAACCTTTTCTCTCTCTTTTCTAAGCATTGTAGCAAGCCCAAAGGGGTCCCCAAGTGGCTTGCATTCTCTTTCAATTTTCAACAAGATTTTTTTATTCTTTGCCCCACTTGTCATTAGGACAAGGTTGTGTGGCTAGGTTGCTTTAACTTAGTTTGTTTATTTTCCAACCCTCTTTGGCACAAAATATGAAGGCTTGCCTCCACCTTGTGCTATTGTGAGTGGTTTGTAGCTCTTGTTTTTCATTTCAAGTTTTGCTTTCTTTATTGCCTACACCTTGGATGTGAAGTTGGCCTAGCCAACCCCCAATATAGTATGGCTAGCTTAGTTGTGTATGTCTAATATGCTTATGCTCACGAATTAAAATTATCTAGAGGTAGATCTCACACAACTCATGCTAGTTTAAGCCCATGGAGGCATAGGATTAATCTTGTGCTTTGATATTTCCTTACTTGCAAGTTCTTGGTTCTTAAGTATTTATCTTTTAAGTTCGCAAGCAAATATGGGCATGCAAATAGTGTAAAGCAATCCTTTTCATTTCAACAAGTTATTTCAAAGTTCTTTATGTGCTTTTCATGCTATAATCTAATGATTTAGAGCTTCTTTTCTTACTGGTTCAACATTTCGGTTTTGACACATTTTCACACTTTTCGAGCAAGTAAAACTTACTTTTACACACGTAATCACCTAAAAACACTTAGTCCATAGGCCTAATAAGAAACTAGACTTAATAGGACACCTCTATTGACCCAACTTTGCCATTTAAACGAGGACTAGAGGAAGCAACGAAAGGTGATAGGCCGGGGACGGTCTCGTGGTGCTCAACGCCTCCGGGAGTACTCTTTTCCCTTGGGCTGACCTGTGGAGCTAGGGCAGGCCTTGTTGCCATACTTCTTGAGCATCCAACAGTTACTTGGTACAAGTGGGGGGAGTATTGGGTTGACACTTAGCTAGGATTGGAACCTCACTTAATCATCTTTAATTAATCCTTAATTCACAACTTTGCTCAATCTATTTAATATCTCTTTGTGGTCTACATTTTACACTTGCAAGCACTCTTTCACATTTACATTTACATGCGAGTTATCTTTATGTGTTGTGGATGAATCACTAAGTAGTCATTAGTTGTTCTTTGGACATTTTCCTTCAAGCATTTCGTTTTCAGTAATTTGGTGTGATCCCTCAAGAAGTTGCGCATCCTTTGGAGGCACTATCTTGTTGGGTCTTGAGTGACTTTGTTTGCCATTGAAAGCAGTCCAATAGAGTAGTGCATCCCTTCGAGGAGACACTCTATTGTGAGCATGCTAGGCTTGTTGTAATCTTTGTAAATCTTGTGTAATCAACCTCCCTTAAACTTAGTTGACCCCTTGCCCAATCTTAGGCACTTGTCTTAGTTGTCCTAGGAAAAGGCTTGATTGTTCATCTTGAATTGTTGCACATTGCATTGCTTCCTTTGCATCATAGGCTAGCTTTTCCTCCAACCTCTTAACTAATTAAAACCAACTCCTAGAATTAACATCTAATCTCACATAGTAACTGGGGTCTACCCCCCTTGGCCTCCCTAGGAGTAAGCCTAGACGAAAGAGGTTCAAGTGAAAGTGACAGCATGGGCTTTGAGCCTAGGCATTGTGCCTCTAAGGACACACTAAGTGAACAAGACTTAATTCACATTTGCAAGTGTGTATAAGGACGACAACATCTTTCGCACCGTTGCTGGGATAAGTCTTTTATCCTTGGTCTAAACGACTTAACTTATTTTTTAAGAACTAAACAATAAACTTTAGTCCCGAATTTTTTTTAACTTGCATTGGTTGTTTTTGTTTGCTTTCTTTCCAAGTGGCGACTCCATTGAACAAATCTGTCAAGTATACTACAAGGAGCAATCCTTGTGGTTTGCTTGAAAGTCTTGGAGAAGAAGCACTCATTAATATCCAATTCTTGTTTCACCTTAATAAATTTAACTTTTGTTTTCCTTCTTGTTTTTGCTTTTTTTAATGCTCTTATTTGTTTGATAAACTTGGTCATCTGGTGACTCCACTTTAAAATAATTTGACAAAGTATTCTGCAAGGAACTCACGGCTTGTTTGGCTTCATCCTTGAACTTGGAAAGGTTTTTGGATGAAGCTAGCATGTTTCCCTTCTTGTTGGATCCTTAGTAATCTTTTGGGTCCCATATTTTTTCTTCTTCAATGAGATGCCTCGTAAAACCTTTTGATTTTTCAGGAATAGTTGGTTGTCCTAATTTTATACTTGAAGATGTTAATGATAATTTGTCTAATTTTCGTAATGATGGTGATGCTTATGCTCATGTCAAGGCCTTTGGGCAACTAATTGATGGTTGGTATGATCCACCTATCCACTTGTCATTAGGACATGGTTGTGTGGCTAGGTTGCTTTAGCTTAGTTTGTTTATTTTCCAACCCCCTTTGACACAAAATAGGAAGGCGTGCCTCCACTTGGTACCATTGTGAGTGGTTTGTAGCTCTTGTTTTTCATTTCAAGTTTTTCTTTCTTTATTGCCTACACCTTAGATGTGAAGTTGGCCTAGACAACCCCCAATATAGTATGGCTAGCTTAGTTGTGTATGTCTAATATGCTTATGCTCATGGATTAAAATTATCCAGAGGTAGATCTCACACAACTCATGCTAGTTTAAGCCCATGGAGGCATAGGATTAATCTCGTGCTTTGATATTTCCTTACTTGCAAGTTCTTAGTTCTTAAGAATTTATCTTTTAAGTTTTCAAACAAATATGGGCATGTAAATGGTGTAAAACAATCATTTTAATTTCAGCAAGTTATTTCAAAGTTCTTTATGTGCTTTTCATGCTATAATCTAATGATTTAGAGATTCTTTTCTTGCTGGTTGAACATTTCGGTTTTGGCACATTTTCACACTTTTTGAGCAAGTAAATCTTAATTTTACACACCTAATCACCTAAAAACACTTAGTCCATAGGCCTAATAAGAAGCTAGACTTAATATGACACCTCTACTGACCCAACTTTGCCATTTAAACGAGGACTAGAGGAAGCAACGAAAGATGATAGGTCGGAGACAGTCTTGTGGCGCTCAAAGTCCTTTCCGGAAGTACTCTTTTCCCTTGGGTTGACCTGTGCAACTAGGGTAGGCGTTGTTTCCATACTTCTTGAGCACGCAACAATTACTTCGTAAAAGCAGGGGGAGTATTGGGTTGAACACTTAGCTAGGATTGGAACCTCACTTAATCATCTTTAATTAATCCTTAGTCCACAACTTTGGGCAATCTATTTAATATCTCTTTTGTTAAAGTTTAAGCTATTATTAGGTTACCTTTCTATTTACTAGATAACAATAGCATAGATATGATCACTGAGAGAAACACAATCACAAGAGTACACAGGCATTTATCCTGGGAAACCCTCAAGGGGAAGAAAACCCAACAAAACTTCCTTAATATAGATAGCCAATACAATGCTAAGACAATGAACCAAACAACATAGAAAATCCTCTCCAAAGGATGCGCCTCTCTCTCTCTTCCTTCTTCCGGCAACTGGTAACTGTAGCTTCCTTCAATACTTGCGCACTAGATGAGTGAGTTGAGTGTGTGTCTAAATGAGGCACTGGCCTCTCTTATTTATACAATTTTGGCACGTGTGGAAGTGTCTCTTCACTGGCAGGGCCTACTTCTTCTTATGGGTGGTTATAACCACCTTTAATATATTCTAGGGCCTCTTTAATATATTTTGGGGCCGACTTCTTATTTAGCCTATTACAATTAGGGTTTGACCAATCCGCAAAAGGGAATTTAGTTATTTACAATACTCAACATGATTAACCCACAAAAGGGGATTGATCTAATCAATAATAAATATATTTTATCTTTATCCACAAAAGGGGATAAGAATATTCTTTGCAGTTACACAATATGTTAACAGTCCCTCTTAATAAGAAGGATATTCTTTATCTTTTGTCAGGTCGCTGGATGTCGACATCAACTAGGTAGCAACATCCACTGGATGACATCATCAACTGGGCAACATCATCAACTAGGTAATCATCATTAACTGGATAACTGGAGGCATCCACTTGGTCATCTGGCATCATGATCATTGACTAGCATATCTATAAATCATCGGAAGTTTTGTTCTCTTTATCTTCGCGCAGAAGATACTCTTTCTTTCTTTCGTCTTCACACATAAAATATCTTATCTTCCCACAGAAGATGTCCTATGAGTTTTTCCATTCCTTTTATGTTCTCCCTTCTCTTGTAGTCATCTATCTCACCCATCCACTGGGGAGGACTACCACCATAGCTTCACTCTTAGTCATCCCACATGAACTAGAGAAGCTAAGATGCTAGCCTAGGTAAGATTAGACTCCCTTTCCATGATCCACGCAGGATCACGACACAAACCTCAAGAGCCAACTAACCATTCCACATGGTCAATGTTTGTGTTCCAGGCTACTCAATCCTTGGCTAGAGGAGAGTATCTGCCCGCTGCCCCTTGGAGAAACATCTACATTCCTCTCTACGAGGGTGGCCACACCCCTCTCTACGAGGGCATTCTAGCATGTCCCTAGAGTATCCAAAACTCAACACTTGGACAAAGGCCAACCTTGGCAAATTTCTCATTCCCCTTTTCTACGAAGGTCTCTTCTCTTTCTCCTTCTCTACGAAGGTATACCTGTGGGATTGCTCATTCCTTTTCTACGGAGGTCTAGCTATGGGATATAAAAAATCTCTTGTGGTCCAAAATCTTTCCATGGTATAATACCATGCTATCCATCTGCTGGGCACCATCCATCTGTTTTCCTAACTGCACCAAATCACGATCCTCCATTTCGAACTCAGAGACATAACTCCCTCTTGCACCAAACTAAGAGCTTCTAATCATCATCCTTGAAGTTTTCTTCTGTAATATCCTGGGTGCCTTCTTGAGTTCGAATATTTCTTTCTTTCTGTCTTCATACTGGATCAACTTACTCCCTTTGCATCTATAAGAACAGTACTGGAGCATCCTGTAGTTACCTGCATCTCATCCACTATATCTGAGTATCCATCTTTTTCTTCATCTTGAATATTTCTGTTCTGCATCTTTAGGAGCCTCATGCTCCTATATAAATATCAAATATTGTCTGGTCTTCACTGACTGTCACCATATCATACGTCCTTCTCGTGTTGTCTAATCTCTGCAAGTCACGGCATTAAGTTCTTTCTTCCGAGACTTGTAACTTACTTACAATATGCTTTCTTTGTCACTCTCATGAGTGATCATACTTGAAATAAATATGTTATCTCTTCTTTGATACTTCCTTCATAAGTCTGCATAGACACTGAAATAAAATGAGATTAATTGACATTCTCACAAAAAACTAACTTGTAATGATAAAGTATTAAAGTAAACAAGATACTAAAATTAAACATGAATACTTATCTTTTATTTTTGTGTGGGGTGGGGAGGCTTCACGGACTCCACCATTTGCTATCTTTCTTTAGTTCAACTATCTTCAACTTAAAGTACATAATCCTTGATTTCTACTAAAGCTTTCTTTGAGGGAGGAGATTCCTCTTCTTCTGCCACATGTGCTTGAAACTTTCTTTTCCCTTTTCTTTGAGGACAGTCATAAGAAAAGTGTCCCAACTTTTGACAGTTGTAGCATCTGATATTTGAAACATCTTTCTTCTTATCTGGAACTCTTACGGAGTTAGTTTCTTTATTGTTCCTCCTGAAGGAACTTCTTTTGTTCTTTTGAACTGTAAGAGCTTCCTCTTCATCGACAATTAATCTCTTATGTTTGTCTGCAAGTCTAGATTCTTTATGTGTGCAATTTGCCCATAACTTATCAGACTTGGGTAACTTGCTTCTTGCACACAATCCTTGTACAAAATGAATCCAAAATGTTGGAAACCGATTTAGGGTTGTGGTTACACGTTCTTTGTCACTATTGACATCTCCAATAGCTGCAAACTGATCTCTGATCTGAGAAACTCTCATAAGATAGGATATGACAGATTCTGAGTTGTCCATTTTCATATTACGACGCTGATTTCTTAAGGTAAGATTCCGGATAATGTCTTTGCTTTCATATAAACTGCTGAGTGCTTCATACATTTGCCTTGCTGTCTGTAGTTCGGATATATGAGGGATCAAGTGATCCTTTACTGAATCTGACATGATTCTCTTTGCTTTCTTTTCATTCTTCTTATGCTTGGTCTTTTGATCTTCTTCCTCTGGTTCTAGTACACCCACTGAAACATGTTCTAGGAGATCATTCTCGTCTAGAATCATCTGCAACCTATGCTTCCAAGATTTGAAGTTTCTAGATCCTTCCAGCCTGTCTTCTACCCTCCTGCTGGTAGCCATTCTTTCTTGTAGAAGAAACCCTAGCCCTTCGGGCTATAGAAATACTAAAAAAAATCAATTACTTGGATCTGAAAACTGAACTCACCAAATGATGCGTTGGACTGAGGCGAGTAGCCTGGTGTGTTTAGATTTCAGAAACTCCAACTTTTACCCCTCCAAACTTGATCTGCGGATTTCTGGACGGATTCTTCTAGTTTTCTGGTACTTTGTGAAAACTAGGGTTTCACTTTTCGAGAGATCTAGCCACTGAAAAAGTGCGCTGAGGATGCCAAAATGTTCCTTGAGGTAGGGCGCACCTTTCTAGATGGATTTGAGGCTGAAAACCTTCTTTAATAAAAAACCTAATTTTCATGTACGACAACATTGACGTTTTTCTTTTTCCTGTGGAAGATGCTCTCTTTAGCTTAGTTTTGATACCATGTTAAAGTTTAAGCTATTATTAGGTTACCTTTCTATTTACTAGATAACAATAGCATAGACATGATCATTGAGAGAAACACAATCAGAAGAGTACACAAGCATTTATCCTGGGAAACCCTCAAGGGGAAGAAAACCTAACAAAACTTCCTTAATATAGATAGCCAATACAATGCTAAGACAATGAACCAAGCAACACAGAAAATCCTCTCCAAAGGATGCGCCTCTCTCTCTCTTCCTTCTTCCAGCAACTGGTAACTGCAACTTCCTTCAATACTTGCGCACTAGATGAGTGAGCTGAGTGTGTGTCTAAATGAGGCGCTGGCCTCTCTTATTTATACAATTCTGTCACGTGTGGAAGTGTCTCTTCACCGGTAGGGCCGACTTCTTCTTCTGGGTGGTTATAACCACCTTTAATATATTCTGGGGCTGACTTCTTATTTAGCCTATTACAATTAGGGTTTGACTAACCCGCAAAAGGGGATTTGGTCATTTACAATACCCGACATTATCAATCCACAAAAGGGGATTGATCTAATCAATAATAAATATATTTTATCTTTATCCACAAAAGGGGATAAGAATATTCTTTACAGTTACACAATATTTTAACATCTTTGTGGTCTACATTTACACTTGCAAGCACTCTTTCACATTTACATTTACATGCAAGTTATCTTTATGTGTTGTGGATGAATCACTAAGTAGTCATTAGTTGTTCTTTGGACATTTTCCTTCAAGCATTTCGTTTTCAGTAATTTGGTGTTTATCTCTTTGGTGTGATCCCTCAAGAAGTTGCGCATCCTTTGGAGGCACTATCTTGTTGGGTCTTGAGTGACTTTGTTTGCCATTGAATGCAGTCCAATAGAGTAGTGCATCCCTTCGAGGAGACACTCGATTGTGAGCATGCTAGGCTTGTTGTGATCTTGAATGCATCCATTTGAATATCTTTGAATTCCTGCACATACAAGCAATAGTTAATTACTGTCTTGTATCTTTGTGTTTCTACATCTTGTATCCATTGTATCTTTGTTAGCATAACTTTGTTGTAATCTTTAGATATTCTTTATTGTACCTTTGTATCTAGTTTGTATTTAGTCTTGTTGTAATCTTTGTAAATCTTGTGTAATCAACCTCCCTTAAACTTAGTTGACTCCTTGCCCAATCTTAGGCACTAGTCTTAGTTGTCCTAGGAAAAGGCTTGATTGTTCATCTTGAATTGTTGCACATTGCATTGCTGCCTTTGCATCATAGGCTAGATTTTCCCCCAACCACTTAACTAATTAAAACCAACTCCTAGAATTAACATCTAATCTAACATAGTAACTAGAGTCTACCCCCCTTGGCTTCCCTAGGAGTAAGCCTAGACGGAAGAGGTTCAAGTGAAAGTGACAGCGTGGGCTTTGAACCTAGGCATTGTGCCTCTGAGGACACACTAAGTGAGCAAGACTTAGCTCACATTTGCAAGTTTGTATAAGGACGGCAACACAAGTATACATGAAATCAGATCTCTAAATTTCTAGCGACTCTTAAAAACTTTTGAATCTTGACAATATTTATTGTTTCTTTTTAAATTATTGACTGTTATGATTCCCAACAATTTCATATTATATGCATTTGGGTTGTTATGGATGCCTGCTTCTAAATAGAAGTTTAGCAATGATGTTTTGAGGCAAGCACATAATGTGATATCACTGGTGTTTTAACATGGTTTTGTGAAAATTTCATGCTATGGTTTCATAGGGTTGTTGCTAATATTTCTATGATATCTTTTGCAGTAAGCCGGGAACAGCTGGAAGGGGATATGAACATATGGAATCAGAATTTTGGAATCATGATAAAGAAAATAGTGATTCAGAAGAGGATATTTCCAGTTCAGATGGTAATGGATGCTTCTATTGCATCTACCTTCATTCATCTCATTTTTTATATTCTTATTCGTAGCTACTTTTTTAATCTCTTTAAGATTTTATGCTGTAATTATCAGAAATCATATACACATATCAGAAAATCCAGACCAACAAATTGAGAGAGTACCATTCAAATCAATTGCTTCAATTTCCCAATGGGCTTTTATGTGGGTGTATGTAGGGAATGACTATTCACTTCAAATTCCCGAAATTAGAAAGTAATTAAATGACTAATTTAAGATAGTCATAGTAAATTGACTTTATTGCAAAGTATATTTTCTAACTAAAGTTCCTAAAGTACTAGGTATGATCATTAATTATTTAACTCTATCACCTTCCCTTAATTGTCATACAAGAAATTACACCAGCCTTATCTCTAAAGTACACAAACTTATCTGGACTGAAAGGCCTGGGGAATATGTTTGCAATCTGCAACTGAGTCGCAGAATTTTGTAGCTTTATTTCTTCATTCTCAATCAGCGGTTGAATGTAGCACTAATGCACTTCCACTTGCATTTACAATTCACGGAAAACAAAATTCTTTGCCAACTTCAGAATACTTTGATTATCACAATGAGGTGTAGTAGGATCAGCTTGTATAACTTGCAATCAACAATTACCAAATTGCCTCACCTCATGCTATCATTGCTACCCTATACTATGCTTCAGTGGAGGAAAGTGATATACTTGCTAACCCCCAGTAGTACTTGTGCAACTGGAGGGTTAAGATCCACTGAGATTATGTAACATTGGTCTCATTTTGGATGTGCATCCAGACATTGACATAGATCAGGGCTCCTTCGAGAGTCAGTTTCATCAATTTCCAAAAAACTGCTATTTTTGGCTTTTTTCTAGTATCCAAAAATCTGGGGACCGCTGTAATGTCCCCACTTTGGGGCATCATTATATTACAGAGTGTTATGATGACCAGATTAGCCAGATGGAGGTTATAGCAAGTACAGGAGCTATTGAGGGGTATTTTGGAGTCCGACTTGCATCACTCATCTTATTTCATCATTATGATCCATTCCACACCACTTGGCTTTGGTTCCATTGCATTCCGACAATTTCCATGATTTTGAGTTATTTTGGGCTATAGGTTAATCAAATTCACTAAGGAGGTCATATTGGGCATAATACTTGGAGGAACCTCTTAGTGGAATAACTCATTGGAATCGGGAGGAACAACACTATAGGATAGGATGATGAAAAGTGACTTTCAGTTGCCAGGGAAGCCACAAGAAGAGATAAGGTACTTTGCAGAGGTAAAATGGTTAATTAATTAAAGTGATTTAATTAATTAATTAATAATTAATAAAGTAAAAGTCACTTTGGAGGGACAAGGTGAACAGGAAGGATAAAAGAGAGGCAAGGGCCTCTATTCTTTGATTCATGTTGATTATCATTTTGATATCTAGCTTCTAGCTAGTGAATCCATGCACTTGGGGGTTTTGAGGGTTTTGACTTAGCAAACCCTAGAGATTAGCTCGGTGGTGAAAGATCCCGCCCAAACTGATCCAAGCTTGGTCACAGAGGTGAAAGATTCCTCCCTCACCATTCTACATCAGATCTACTCCACTTCCGAGGAGTTTCTACATCAGCCACAGGTTCAGGGAGAGCTAGGGCGCAACTTCAAGAGGGTTTCCAGTAGGAGGGCGCACCATCTTGAGGAGAGTGGTTCGATCTAGCCAGAAGAATGGGATTTGGGACAAACGAACTTCTGGGTATTTCTTGTGTGGCCTAGGGCGCCCTTTCTAGCCTTTCTCAGAGGAGGATCCTCTGTCAGATTATTTGTTGGAGATCAACACAGGTTCAGAGAGAGGAGGGCGCACCATATCTTGAGGATCCTGTCATTTGGAGGATCAGTTCTTCATTGTTCGGTCTGAGATCTTGCCAGGGGGTTTCCTTTGGCCCGATATATAGTTTGGCACCTTTCTCGGGGGAATTGGCAGCCTATTACTTGGAGGTTGAATTGTTGGGTCTTCATTCATCTAGGAGGGCGCAAGCCAACTTGGGGTTTACTCAGTTGAGTGATCATACCTTCACAGATCTGCCTGAGACTTCATTAGTGGTGTGACCTTGGCCCAATCTATACTTCCAGTGATTTTCAGAGTGTTTGGAGGCCTCTAGCAGCTAGGCCGAATTGTTGGGTGTATTCAGCTTTCCAGCATGGCGTAGCTTATCCAGTTTGGGCTTAGCACTTCAGAGAGCAGGGATCTCAACTTGTTATTCATCTATTGCAGTCATGTGGCCTTTGGAGGCTTGTAGTTTCTCTTCTTGATCTTGCTTAGGGATCATCTTCATTTTGCTATTAGCTCTTAGCTATATTGTACTAGATTTGCAGATCCATTGTATCAGGGTCTTCTTCTATTATGAATAATATCAGATCTGAGGTATTTTTGGTTATTCCACGTGTTTTTGATCTTGCATCTTGTTGAGGTATGTTCCATTGCTACATCTATTTGATTATTGCTGCAAACACACATAACAACCATTAGTATAAAACCTAGTGTAATCTAAAAGACCAAATCATCAAAGTGTTTGACGAAATGCCACAACCAGAAAACAGTTAAAAATACATGAAAAACAAAATGTTCTTGGCACCTTGGCTTGGGAACATTACAGTGGTATCAGAGCTTAGACTCCTGCCAGCCTGAGGGATCTTCCATAAGGAAAGATGGAGTCTATAGACTTCGCTAGAGAGGCGGTATGTTGTGAAAGGGAATATCACGCCCTTAGTGAGAGATTTAAGGTTCAAGTAACACTCCAACAGTTTATATCCATGAAAAATCCCAGGTGGAGCAAAGATAAGGTTACATATTGGGCCAACATAGTAGAGGGAAACAAAATATGGAGGGAAGCACAGAGCATTCCTACACCTAGTAGGAGTAGACAACTTTGCTACAATTGCAAGGTGCCTTAGGAACCAGATCATAGGTGTAGGGGTAAAGGTAAGAAACACATTATTGAGGTGCACTATGACAGTGAGGATGAGGAGATGCATGGGGATGCAACCATGGATTCATATCTGGAGCAGTTCAATGACATTAGTGACCCTTGCACACTTGGGGAGGATAGTGACCCTTGCATATTGGAGGGGCAGTGGGATGGACAGGATCATAACACCTGTATGTCATCAACCATATCACATAGTGTTGATGACCTTACACTTCAACAGAGTGGTGACACTAGTAGAGATCCACACATATTGACACCTAGGCATGATGAGATTCCTATGATGACCGTGACACATTTGTCATCTTTTTAGACACCCATGATAGCCACGTCACATGAGGATATCAATGG
Organism: Picea glauca; assembly: GCA_000966675.3. NCBI lineage: Eukaryota > Viridiplantae > Streptophyta > Pinopsida > Pinales > Pinaceae > Picea > Picea glauca. The sequence continues at coordinate 93,369 of JZKD02S1765529.1, read as the reverse complement.
CAGTTCAGATACGATAGAGGAGCCATGTGTGAGGGATGCACACCAAGGACATATGGATCCACAAACCCAGGAGGAGAGACATGATGTGCAAACAATTGACCTTACACATACGTATCAGTATGAGGGTGAGTCACTTCTTTTGGAGACTCCATTGTTTGATCAAGTGGCAGAGACTGACAGTTTGACGGGACACTTACTTCCAGGACCAACCTGCAGTGATGAGGATGTACCCCTTATTGGTCAGGATGACCATAGCACGTGTCGGGACACATCTGTATGGGATCCAGGCGCAATTGATAGTAGCAGGGTGAGTGCACAGGAGGATACAACTGCTCATACATGATACAGTGTGATTCAGAGGGAGATAACAGTTGAGGATGGTGTGCAGTGGCATACAACAGAACCCAATAACATAGTGGATAGGGGGAAACTCATCACCTTATCTTCTGCAGAGAGTGTTGTTGGGGGTTCCAGGGCTGACAATATTAGTGAGGGGCATGAGGTAGCACCTCAACAGGACTATTATCAGGAGTCCCGATACTTGGCAGGAGAATTGAGAGTCAGTGAGGACATGATCATGGCAACCACTAGGCGCTTTGATGACAGTGGACACACATGCAGTGGTGGCTGATTGTTGCTAGAGGGCATCATTGGCACATGATAGTTCAGATGGGGGATTTGCCATAGATGATTTTCATACTCTCAGGGAGAGAGTGTTTGTGATGAGGATTGACTACCAATAGTTGTTGATGGAGAGAGACTATCTATTGGGGGTTGGCAAGATGTATCACATGGCCTTGAGGGAGCAGGAGTTGGAGGTGGACAGACTCACTCATGAGTTGGAGAGCACTCGAGGATTCCTGAGAGGCACACAGACAACCCTTTGAGAATCAGAGTCTAGGTCAGAGGAGCTTCTTGAGGAGATTAGATAAAGATCCACTACATCTATCTTAGTAGAGAGTCAGATATTTCCTTTAGTCACATTGCTAGGGGATGTTGGTGGCTCAACAGAGGAGCACCAGTTGATGGATGAGCATGAGGGGTACCCAGGATCACTGATGAGTATGGAGAGTTATGATCTGGAGGCGCAGGAGCCACCATCCCCGAGGATCTTTGAGACAGTCGAGCACTCACATATGCATGGGGACTCCAGAGCCAGGGGAAGTTATGAGGACACTTCCATTGGTGTCCCAGGAGCGGTTAACCTTCCTATAGAGGTTGACCCAGTAGTAGATCTAGGATCCATGATGCTGCAGGAGTATACAGGAAATTACATGAGTATGCAGGAGCATACAGTGGTGAGTGATAGCTCACAGAGACATGCAAAGATGTACAATGGGATTCAGAGGGGTGTATTGGCTTGCAGGGAGGAGACACACTTAGTGGTGCATGGAGATGCCTCTCCTTTGCAACAACACATAGTTCTAAGAGATCGCCTTCACAGTATCAACAGTTGCATGAGAAATGAGGTATGGATAGTGGTTGTCCATCAGTTGACGGAGTTACCCCCAGTGGTGCCAGATGATTTGGAATCAGTGATGATTACAGGCGAGTATTTACCATGGGTACCGGTGGACGAGCTTTTGGTTGAATCCTTGGGATTGACCAAAGCATATGATACCTTCCAGTCCTACAGTCAGCTACAGATGTTTCTGTTATCCTTTTCTGACACCTTCATCATTGACAACATCATGAGAGGAGATATACAGTGGCAAAGGACATGGAGAGTTGTTAGGCAGAGACCACTTGACATGAGTGCTTTTACGACATACAGTAGGATATGGGTGGATCATCATGGGCAGACAGTTGAGACCTTGTGCGTGGTGGTGAGCATCTTAGGCCGTGGGTTAGCTGACATCTCAGAGGGCGACACAAATACAGATTCTCATAGGGATGTGCACGGAGGGCTTCCGACAGTGATCAGTATGACACATGAGCAGTTAGTGGGGATTGGAAGTGATAAACTTCCAAGTTTGCCATGGGACCCGAGAGTCCATTTTGTTGGTAGGTTGTTTCACCTTATGATGACCCAGGTTGTGCCAGAGAGCCACATACTTCACTGTAGGTTGGTTTTGAGTGGGCTTTCAGGGGCTTGTCCCATGGAACAAGACAATTTCTCGCTTTTGATCCTCATGATTGAGCATGGAGATGGTTGGACATATACTACTTCCACAGAGGTTCTTTTACAGATGCAACTTCTGGACAACAGGTCTAGTTGCCACAGGTATTCCAGCTTGAGTATCCAGGAGTGGGGGATCCAGTATATATACAAAGAGAAGACAGTCATGGTCAGAGTAGTGCAGCGCCAGCGTGGTGATCCTTGGCAGAGACTAGCATGGGACTCGAGTATTGCAGGGTTGAGCCTTTCATTGACTAATGGAGACGAGTGGACCCTTGCAGGGGAAAGTTATTTTGATTTTCCATTGAGCTTCAGTGTTGAGGAGAGCACATCACTTGAGGGTGCTTCATGGAGGACTTGCAGTATCTCACTAGGGCAACAGGATGTGCAGTTGGTGGAGATCATGTTGGTCTTGATATGGACTCAGAGGATGGACTTATTCCGGGATGAGGCCATGTTTCATGTGCAGGAGACTCATGGTGTTGTTGTGTCTCAGGATTATGCTTCACATGGTATTGCAGTTCACGTCCTGATATGGGACCTAGGGGGCGGAGTGCGTGATAGTTCATCTTTGGATGAAGCCTATTGTGTGTCTCACAGGTGGACATGGGACCCCGATATTACATTTGGATGGATTTAGTTATTGCTTGAGGACAAGCAATATTCTAGCAGGGAGGACTGTAATGTCCCCACTTTGGGGCATCATTATATTATAGAGTGTTATGATGACCAGAGTAGCCAGATGGAGGTTATAGTGAGTACATGAGCTATTGAGGGGTATTTTGGGGTCCGGCTTGCATCGCTCATCTTATTTCATCATTATGATCCATTCCACACCACTTGGCTTTGGTTTCGTTGCATTCTGACGATTTCCATGATTTTGAGTTATTTTGGGCTACAGGTTAATTAAATTCACTAAGGAGGTCATATTGGGCATAATACTTGAAGGAACTTCTTAGTGTAATAGCTCATTGGAATCGGGAGGAACAACACTACAAGATAGGATGATGAGAAGTGACTTTCAGTGGCCAGGGAAGCCACAAGGAGAGATAAGGTACTTTGCAAAGGTAAAATGGTTAATTAATTAATTAAAGTGATTTAATTAATTAATAATTAATAAAGTAAAAGTCACTTTGGAGGGACAAGGTGAGGAGGGATAAAAGAGAGGCAAGGGCCTCTATTCTCTGATTCATGTTGATTGTCATTTTGATATCTAGCTTGTAGCTAGTGAGCCCATGCACTTGGGGGTTTTGAGGGTTTTGACTTAACAAATCCTAGAGATCAGCTCGGTGGTGAAAGATCCCACCCAACCTGATCCAAGCTTGGTTATATAGGTGAAAGATTCCCCCCTCACCATAAATCAGATCTACTCTGCTTTCGGGGAGTTTCTACATCAGCCACAGGTTCAGGGAGAGCTAGGGCACAACTTCAAGAGGGTTTCCAACAGGAGGGCGCACCATCTTGAGGAGAGTGGTTCGATCTAGCCAGAAGAGAGGGATTCGGGACAAATAAACTTCTGGTTATTACTTGTGAGGCCTAGGGCACCCTTTCTAGCCTTTCTCAGAGGAGGATCCCCTGTCAGATTATTTGTTGGAGCTCAACACAGGTTCAGAGAGAGGAGGGCGCACCATATCTTGAGGATCCTGTCATTTGGAGGATTAGTTCTTCATTGTTCGGTCTGAGATCTTGCCAGGGGGTTTCCTTTGGCCCGATCTACAGTTTGTCACCTTTCTCGGGGGATTTGCCAGCCTATTACTTGGAGGCCGAATTATTGGGTCTTCATTCATCTAGGAGGGCGCAAACCAACTTGGGGTTTGTTGCCGTCCTTATACACACTTGCAAACATGAGCTAAGTCCAACTCACTTAGTGTGTCCTTGGAGGCACAATGCCTAGGTTCACAGCCCACGCTGTCACTTTGACCGGAACCTCTTCCGTCTAGGTTTACTCCTAGGGAAGCCAAAGGGGAGACCTTAGTTACTAGATGTGTTAAAGTTAAGTTCTAGGAGTTAGTTTTAATTTCTTAAGGTTAGAGGGGATCTATCCTATGATGCGAAGGCAACAATGCAAGGTGCAAGGGTTAGCATGTAAGTCAAGCATTTTCCTAGGGAAACTAAGACTAGTGCCTAAAGATTGGGCAAGGGGTCAACTAAGTTAGAGGGTTGTTTGTTACAAGTAGATTACAATATTACTTACAAAGAATAATTAAACTCAAAATAGTTACAA
>JZKD02S1765529.1:56668-66946 GCA_000966675.3 Picea glauca | reverse complement strand
GCCAACCCAATGCCCAGACCAGTGTAATGGGATGGATGAGCGAGAGAAAGATGGAAAGTGGTAAGTATGGTGGGAGCGGACGGTGGCTTCTCATGAATCCCCCCAGTGGCAACTCAAAACCTATGGGCACAAGCTTACTAGGGCATCCTGTCATTGACTCATTCCCCCCATATATGGTCAAGTGGATAGGTATAAGATCCAAGCACTCGTTAGAAACAAAAAAAATTAAATGCACATATTCAAAGGTTTTGAGGATCAGAGTGACACATACCATGATACCTGGACTCATTACCTCATGGAGCAAGATCCACTTCTACTACAGGACCAGGCCGAGGTGATGGATGCTGCTGCTGCTGACAAAGTGGAGGCGCTGAAGGAAGAAAACATGGGTCCTCCAGGGCCATGCTCAAGTCGATCTAGCGCTTGGTACTCCATGTCTAGGACCTGTGGGCCTTGAGACATAATATTCTTAGTTATCCCTAAACTGGGGATAACAGGCCTCTTTATTAATAAAAAAAACTCCTCAAAAATATATATAACAAACCTTGATGTTATATCATTCCTTGTACCTTTTTGTTTATAAAAAGAAAAGTGCTTTGGACATTTTAATTAATATTTTTTAGACTTCACACACACACACACACACACACACACACACATATATATATATATAAAATTGACTATAAACCCAAGTATTAAGAAAAGTCACGCATGTTTTTTATTTTTCTTGAAGGGTCGCGACCAATCACAATAACGACAATTAAATTTTTTATTTGACTTCATGAATTAGAACTATGGTTGTATGTTATTGGATTTATCGGTAAATGCAGACATAAACACATCTCCCTAGATCCACCTAGATCTAGAACAAAACATAACAGGATATGATGCTTTCCCTAAGCTCTAACCATTGAATTTACTACTTAACAAGAGATGGGCAACATACTGTTTAAATATCGCTTCCTCTTGCCGTTGTCATCCTAGCTGCACTCCAGTGCTCCCATGATGTTGAATCTGCAAGGGAACACAAGCCAACCAAAGTGAAAGCAATATAGCATACTCAACGAGAACCTATGCATGTGATCAAGGAATCATACAATAAAACGAGAATGGTTTTATGGGAAAGAGACATATCACTATATTATATTAAATGAAAGTGGAGATTACAACCAAAGGCCTAGATGTCGTAAGGTCCCCTCTCGATGACCCTTTGCTTCAACACACAAACTTTCTCCAAGCTTGACTGAAGAAGATCCACAATGACTTGATAAACTAAAATGAAGCCTTCAAGAATGACTCAATGCAAAATTCTCCATACAATCAACCTTAGCTAACTTTGCTTGCTCAACTTCTTCACTTGTTTTGCTTAACCTTTTTGATGAGAAATCCTTCTTTATATAAGGGAAAGAGAGATGGTTAAAGAGATTAGGATGATCCCACCAAATTAGAGAAGCGAGTAGGATCCCAACCATACGGATGCCACCTCATCTTCTAGAACTTTCGTGAAACTTAACTTTTTCTTAGTCTTCTGACATCGTCGCACCCTGGCTATAGAGCAGCCTACGGAGTCATCGCATCCCAACTTGAGAGCAGGGGGCGATGATCAGGCATCGTCGCACCCTGAGCATAGTGTTTCCTATGACGATCTCTTTAAATAAGGTTTTTGTAAGAGAAAGCCAGTTACTTTCTTCACGGAGAAAGGTTCTTTTTATCATTTCATGGGAACATGGACACATGTCATCAATGACTAGTGGGATGACCAAAATAATGTGTAACACCATATGGTACAGATGAAACGACAATAGGTACAGTGGTTGTACGGACGATTGGTGGCTGCATGGCTCTTATGGTATGTGTGGCGGCTGGCAGACGCGGTCGTACGGAGGGTACAACACAATTTTTTTTGTTAATCGATGCATGCACATGCGGAACAATATAGATTGTACGAAAGAGAATTGTATGATGACTATACAAAATCTTTGATTTTTGCTACAAATCTATTTGTACGACAATCGGTGTGTTGTTGATGTATGGGAGGTTGATTGGACAATACGATATAAATTATATATATATTCCCTGATAAAATTCCCTGATATATATACCCACGGAAACAATAACCTCGTGATTTGGTGGAATTCTACCTTCAAATTTTCTTTGTAGCGGAATGGTCTTTTTTCAATAGATTTTTTTAAATGGCCAAAGGTTGGTGTGGTCAAGGACCAGAATTAGAGAAACTCTTGAAAAATTTATTAGTGTGACTAAAAGCCTATATGGCCAATGGCCAGGATCAAACTTTCTTTGATACCAAATGTGACAACCAAATCTGGCTCACCAATTAAATATCCAAAATATTTGGAACACATTGCATAAATCCATGGATAACAATATATTTAATAAATGTATATGAGAAATGAATATGAAATGATTGATTACAAATGAGGGCCTCATATATATACCTAGGCGGGAGTGCACTTTCATTAAGAATCATGTCCTTTCTTTATTACTAACTATTACTTATTAATTATTATTTAATGATATTTATATTTGTTACAATCTAAGTGAAAAAGCCCAATCCATAGATGCAACCTTGGGGTAGCAACTAGGAGTTGTATCAATGTCACCTCAATACAACTTCTGCTACACTTTTGTTCGTCTCTATAAAGGCCAAGGGGGGTATCCCTCAATTACACAATGATTATTATGAGAGCCCCATTATATATTGTAATGTTTATTTCATTAGTAAAGTAATCATGTAATATGATAAAGTGGAAATACGTTGTATGCAATAAATGACATTTATGTTAAATGTAATTATGAAATTAGGTGAGCAGTTCCTAACATGAATAGGAAAACTTGATAGATATATATACAAGACCACCTTATGTAATCTTATACACATTGATATAACACATCTTTAGTTCAGACTCTCTCGCTTGTCTCTTTTATATTCTCTATAGCATAGTTTAACATGGTATTAGTGTGAAAATTGTAGACTTTTGAGGAACTAGAAGGCTGCCCAACAGGTTTGTCTTTGACATCTTGTTGGGCTCCAAGTTTGAGATAACAAAGCAGTCCTTGCTGCTGTTTTAGGTCAGCAAACAGGTCTGAAAATTCTGCCTTCAAACTGATGGTTAAATGCTCTTTTAAGGTGCCCTTGCAAGTGTTTTCGTAACTGGTGTTAGCACATGCAAATACCTTAAAACATATAACACTCCTCTAGGATCTTTAACAACTAATAAGGCTGAAAATAACTAAGCATGCATGACAAAAGAACACATCATGTTTTTGGTCAACATGACCCTGGAAAAACCCTCCATGGGGAAAACTAGTTAAAGATAGATGTATATATTTGAAGATCTCAAAGCATGAGTACAACAAGGAAATAAATACAAGTGCCCATATCTCCTCAAGAATGTGCCCAAGTGCCTCCAAACCTTCACTCTCTCTTTCTCTTCACTTTTCTTCTCCTAACCCAAATCTCTCAAGTGAGCAAGTGAACAAAATGAGCCCCATCCTTACCCTTTTGCCTCCTTTTGCCTCTCTTAGGCCAAACCTAAAAGACCAATGGCCTAGATTCAATTGAGCCATGTCTAATCATTGGGTTAGATTTAATCTCAAAAATCTCACTTAGAAAACCCACTTTTTCAAGTTTCCTTAGTATGCTTTATGTCTATTAATTCACCCACAAGGTAAATTAATTGTCAGTTTATGACTTAAGTGACATATTTCACTTTTGACTTAAATCTTCTAAGTCAAAGTGAAATTAGAACATAAAGTAAAGTATTAAGGGTAATAGTCTCCCCCTTTGTGTTTAGAGACTCACAAACACAAGGGGACCACGTTCCAAGGTACCCAAAACTCAACACTCCCTCTTACCGAGGAAAGTGTCTCTCACCCCTCCAATCTCATCCCTGCATTGGGCACCATTTCCTGTTGGCAAATAATCGGTGAGTATGGTTGGACCTTGATCATCAAAAGTGGCCTCTGACTTTGATCTGATCGACCTGCATGATCTCTAGATGGAAGTCCATTTCCACCTATCCGAGATCTCCTTGAATCAAAGTCCTTCTTGATCCAAGCCTTGATCTTGGCATCTCACCAAAGATTTCTACCTTGGCATCTCAACAAGGATCTCTACCACTTGGCATCTCACCAAGAGTCTCACGATCTTGGCATCTCACCAAAGATCCTCCCCTTGGTCTCTCACCAAGGGTCTTCCTCTTGAAGAGGAATCTGAAACCGATATGCTCGTCTCCAAATCCAAGTGAGACTCCAGCCTCTCTGGCGCCCTGCTCACACTCATCAATCTCTGATGCTCTGAAGCCCCTACACCAACTGTCTATCTACTCGGCAACTCTGAAATTGAAGTTGTCCTGGGTGGACCAGTCACCCCTGAAAATGGTGTACTCGACAATTGAGTCTGCGTCCCATGAGATACAACAGTCTCAATCTGTGGGACCTCCTCAACTTTGTCTGCGCACCAACCGCTGGATGGTGTCTCAACTGACAAACAACAACCTATAAAAACACACTCCCTCTCAAACTGTGCAGAGAACTCTTCCTCCTCGACAGTTGCTACAGTACCACACTTCTTCTTCTTCTTCTTGGGACACTGTCTAACACAGTACCCCATCTCGCCACTATCAAAGCATCTCAATTGCTCATGTCTCTCTTCTGCTGCTCATCCTGTCCTCTTGACTGCTGCTCCTTGGCCCCAACCTTGGGCTCTTGCTTGGTTTTCATCTTACCTTTAGCCAGAAAGGCAAGATCAACCTCATCCTTGAAGATTTTCCAGGTCCTAACAAGCTGCCAACTAGGTCTGTCTTTGACCTCAAGTTGGCTCTAAGGTTCAACTGTCAAACAAGGGTTTGCTATTGTTTTATAACAACAAATTGTTCAGTAACTTATTTGCTGTTCCGTTACGGTTACATAGGCCAAATGGGTGCTCTAGCATGTAGTTTTGTCACAAGATGTTAGCACATGCATACCATAAGCTATATAACACACCTAGAGATCTTTTAGAGCTGAAATAATGTTGTTCTAAACACTAGCATACACGAAAATGAACACAAGTATTTTTGGTCAACATGACCCTGGATAAACCCCCCCGGGGAAAACCAGTTTGAGATGAATGTATATATATGGTGTGCTTCAAGCATGAAATACAAAAGGAAGATAAATACAAAGGAACCTGATACTTTGCAAGCTCTTCACAAGCTTTGCAATGGTTCCTTGGGATATGCACCCCTAGAAGAGTGTGGCCCCTTCTTGCTTGACTTTGGCTGAAGATCCTTGCACCCTTGCTCTTTCCCTTTGCTGATTGAAGAACCCTTGCACACAAACTGCCCTTTGCATGCACTCTCGACAACCCACAAACTAGATCCAAGGAAGCTCCACTCCAAATGCTACCTGCTAGTTTTGCGCCCTCCTCCTAGCAAATACACTCACAACAAATAACTGAGGCTCCAACTAGCCTTGCGCCGTTCATGAACATGTGCACCCAAGCTTGCTTCTCTCTACTCCGAATTCTCACTTCTCTACTCCTCACCAAACTCTCAAGGTGAACAAGTGAACAATTAGCCTCTCCTTTGCCCTTTGCGCCCTCCTTAAGGATGCATGAAGAAACCTAAAAAATGAGTGGATGAGATCATCTCATCTCATCCTAAGTCAATGGTTGAGATCATGTCAAATGAATCTCAACTCAAAACCCACTTTACTTAAGTTTCCATAGTTTCACTTTATGTCCCTCAATTCACCCACAAAGTGAATTAATTGTCATTTTAGGCTTAAATGACCAAATTTCACTTTTGACTTAAATCTCCTAAGTCAAAGTGAAATTAGACATAAAGTACATGGTACAAGGTACAAAGTACTTTTCACATGTGTTTAGAAGCTCACAAACACAAGGGGGTTGTTATCCCCTAGCCTAGGGATAGCTAAGGAGATTATGTCTTGAGGCCCACAGGTCCTAGACATGGAGTACTGAGAGCCATATTGACTTGAGCCTGCCCTTGGAGGGCCCATCTTTCTTCTTCAGCGCCTCCACCTTGTCAGCAGTAGCAACATCAATCCCATCGGCCTAGTCCTTTAGCAGCAGTGGGTCTTGCTCCATAAGGTAATGAGTTCGGGTATCATGGTATGTGTCACTCTGATTCTCAGAACATTTGAATATGTGCATTTAATTCTTTTTTCTTCTAACGTGTGCTTGGACTTTATGCCTTTCCACTTGTCCACACCCCGGGGGAATGACATGATGCCCTAGCAAGTTGGTTCCCTTAGGATTTGAGTTGCCACTGGGTGGGTTCATGAAAGGTCATCATCCATTCCCACCATACTTATCACTTTTCATCATTTTCCCTCTCATCCATCCCCTACATTGGTTCGGGCATTGGGTTTGCCAAGCTAGCAAAGGGTTGCACCTTGCCTTGTGGGAAGAAGGGGCTAATGGCCTAAAGGGTAAAAGTAAGAAGCAAAAGAGAAAAGCCAAAAGAACAAAACCTTCAAATGCTTCGCCCAGGGATCCCTGAGAAAGGAATAAAAGGCTTTTCAACAAGAAATGGAGGGACCCATAAAATAATAAAATCAAGACCTAGTTGGAGGATATGGGGTCTCATCACGAGCTAGCCTATTCAGTCCATGGGCATGTAGCGGTATGACACTACCAACCAGTTGGTCACCACGCTAGGGTAGTGGCTCTTGGTGGCATAGACAAGAGAAAGGGGGTCTCATCATGAGCCAGCCTTCTCATCTTCGTGAAATGCTTGTGGGTAACATTGTCACCATTGGTCACCACGCCAGGGCAGTGTCCCCTGATTAGCTTCTTGAAACAAAAAGCAATAAAAGAATAAAGATAAAAGGCGTGAATGGGCTTGGAAACATTTGCATCCATGACAGGTGCAACGCACCCTCTACAGAGGCACCCACAGGTAAGCCATACATTTCCCTGTCATCACTGCACCCATTGCTCAAACATCCCCATGCCACCTCATCCACTTGCATGACCTGGATTTGCCTTCACCTGGAAACATCCCACGTCCAATGAGAATTAGCCCAATAGGACCTCCTGAAACCCTCTCCAAACCTAGCTTGTAGAATAGCATAACATCTTTGAGCACTTGTCTGGGAAAGGGGGGTTTTATGCACATGTTTAGATAACTTGATTATTAGACGTGATTGACATTGCTATGATCCCTGTGACTTATGAGCCCATGGAGGGCGTACTTGTTGTTGTTGCAGGGTCACACATGATGAACATGTACACATGGGGAGATGATTAGTTCGGACCTCCATAGGGTTGAAATCCCACTAGATGGATGTTGAGACCCCAGCCAGGGGCAGACACATATTAGAGGCTTGCACTGAAGAGAGAGGAGGACGTTCCCCCAGAGACAGCCTGGCAAGCCTGGACCCAGGGGGTTCTTGCCCTCCCACTATGATGTTGGCCTTGGAAGGCCCGTGATATAACCTTTGTGACCCTTGACGTCACCTAGCGTTTGATGGACACTTTGAAGGAAGTTGTGTGCCAAGTGGCATGTGTGGCTTGATCCAGAGGCCTGGGAGGCCAACGTTTCACCTGAGAGGCCCAACGTCACCCTAGAAGTGCATGACGTCACCTCTTCTGCTTGATTTATGGTTTAATTTGTCAGTTTATGTAAAAAAATGGATATTACATGTAAACTGGCCATGTCGTCATTTTTTACCTAATTTGTAAATTAAAGGTCATTGTCACTGTATTAATAAGGGGTTTTGCCCTTGTATTTTGGATCATCTTTCACTCACATTTAGTGATGTCTGAAATTTGCACCCTACTTAGGGTTTATTGGCGGAAATTTGGTGCGCACTTCTTGAACGAGGCTAGTTTTGGTGTATTTTGGCATTTTCTTGGTGGAAAGTCTTCAGCTAGGCCTATTGCTAGATTATTCTTGGTAAATGTAAGTAAATTTCTGCAATTCTTATTCATTTTGAATGGTTATGGTACAATTATTATGCATTTCTTCCAAGATTATGAAATTGCTAGCTTAAAACCCTAGGAAGTTAAAGCACATGTTATTGTTCTTGCCTTAAAAACTTTTCACCTACTAGATTATGCTAGAAACCCTACTTTCTTGTAGTTTTATGCTAAGTGCCCTGCCATTGCAACACCCTAGCATCATTTGCTTCATCTAGCCGTCATCTACTTCATCCTTGAGCTAAAGAAGGAGAAAACCGCTAGGGCCTAGGGTTACCTACTTCCTAGTGGCCATTTCCCCCCTAGGGTTTAGTGATTGAGGCCTTGGGTTACCAACACCTCAATCATTGACTTTCTTGTCTCTAGCTCTCACATTATCAGTTGTTCCTTCAAGATTGCTGCTGCTAAAAGTGACTCCATTAACCATGTTATCCCCCACTTTAGGGATAACTAAGGAGATTATGTCTCGAGGCCCACAGGTCCTAGACATTGAGTACCGAGAGCCAGATCGACTTGAGCATGGCCCTAGAGGGCCCATCTTTTCTTTTCTTCAGGGCCTCTACTTTGTCAGCAACAACAACATCCATCTCCTCGGCCTGGTCCTGTAGCAGAAGTGGATCTTGCTCCATGAGGTAATGAGTCCGGGTATCATGGTTTGTGTCACTATGATCCTCAAAACCTTTGAATTTGTGCATTCAATTCCTTTTGTTTCTAACGGGTGCTTGGATCTTATGCTTATCCACTTGACCATATCTGGGGGGGAATGACAAGATGCCCTAGTAAGCTTGTGCCCATAGGTTTTAAGTTGCCACTGGGGGATTCGTGGGAAGCCATCGTCCACTCCTGCCATACTTACCACTTTCCATCTTTTTCCCGCTCATCCATCCCATTACATTGGTTAGGGCATTGGGATTGGCCAAATATTTAAGGGTTGCACCTTACCTTGTGGGAAGAAGGGGCTAAAGGCCTAGAGGGTAAAAGCAACTGGCAAAAGATAGAAGCCAAAGAATGAAACCTCGAGATGCTTCGCTTAGGGATCCCCGAGAAAGAAATAAAAGGCTTCTCAGCAAGAAACAGAGGGACCCATAAAAAAGTAATAAAACAAGACCTAGTCAGAGGATAGGGGGCTCATCACGAGCCATCCTATTAGGTCCATTAGCATCTAGCGGTATGACAATACTAGCAGCTGGTTACCATGCCACGGTAGTGGCTCTTGGTGGCATAGCCAAGAGAAAGGGGGTCTCATCACGAGACAACCTTCTCATTTCCATGAAAGTGATTGTGGGTAACATTGTCACCACTGGTCACCATGCCAGGGCAGTGTCCCCTAAATAGCTTCTTGAAACAAAATGCAATAAAAGAATAAAGATAAAATGCATGAATGGGCTTGGAAACATTTGCATCCATGACAGGTGCAAGTCACCCTCTATAGAGGCACCCACAGGTAAGCCATGCATTTCCCTGCTATCATTGCACCCCTTGTCCAGACATCCCTTACCACTTCACCCACTCACATGGCTTGGATTTGATTTCTCTCGGAAACACCCCACATCCAATGAGCATTTGCCCAACAGGACGCCCTGCCACTTCCTCCAAACATGGCTTGCAAATTTGTATAATGTCTTTGAGCACTTGACTGGGTAAAAGGGCTTTTATGCACATGTTTAATAATATTGATGATTAGATGTGATTGACATTGCTATGATCCTTGTGACTTATGAGCCCATGGAGGGCGTATCTGTTGATGTGCAGGATCATACTCGACGGATAGGTACTGTTATGCCCGATATCTAGGGATAACTAGGAGATCATGTCTCGAGGCCCACATGGTCCTAGACATGGAGTATCGAGAGCAGGGTTGACTTGAGCATGGCCCTGGAGGGCCCATCTTTCTTCTTCTTCGTCAAATTTGTCCTCTCAGCAGTAGCAGTTTCCATCACCACCGGCCTGGGATTGCATCGGAGAGGACTCTTGCTCCATGAGGTAATTGGTCCGAGGTATCGTGGTGTGTGTCATATTTGATTGTTATAACCTTCTTATATATGCATTAGGTTCCTTTCATTTATGATGACTGCTTGGATCTTACACTAATCCACTTGACCATTGTTGGGGTGATTGATTGAGTAACTTAGCAAGCTGATATTCATGGGTCTTAGTTAGCTACCAAGGGGGATTTGCAGAGCCATCGTCCGCTCCCACCATCTTATCATATTTACATCTTGTTGCCGTCCTAATACACACTTGCTAACGTGAGCTAAGTCCTGCTCACTTAGTGTGTCCTTGGAGGCACAATGCCTAGGTTCTTAGTCCACACTGTCACCTTGACTAGA
>JZKD02S1765517.1:80671-93692 GCA_000966675.3 Picea glauca | reverse complement strand
GACTTCAACCTTCAAACACTACACATATGAGGCTGCCAACAACAACAAATGATTGCAAGAACAGGTCTAGGAAAGAACAGGAGTGTACCCTCTCAAACTGTCAAAAACAGGGCCTAAGATAGCAGGAGTGCACACTCACTGCTGGTTCAGAATAGTCACAACAGTCCCCTGGAAATAACACCCTATATGCTGATATCATACTTTCCACAACAGCGCCTTAGTTCTGGTCATAATAAGCACTCATATCTGCTGCTTTAGTATCTATGTCAATGCTGGTTTATCCCATAAAATAATATTTGATCTGCTGATTCGTGAGTTCTCCAATGTACCTTCAGCTTTTTTCAATTTTGAACCGGTTGCTCCCTCATATGATATGAGGAGATTGTGATCACATATTTGGGAAACTAGTACGAGTACCACTCTTCCAATGGCATGATGTTCTAGTTCACTCTTGATGTGAGCTCTTCAGATTGGTCATTCAGGGCATGTGGTTTTTGACATCCTTCACAGACTTTTGCTACATGATGGTCTAATTTCACATAGTGGACTTGCCCAGTTGACTCCACGATGGTATATCAGCTTGTCACTAGAGGTCTTGCACACACTTTTGTTTCCAACCCCTTTTTTCTTTATTTTCTTGGTCCCTTTCTTTAGATATGCATTTTTAAGCATGGGACTAGGGGGAGATGGGCTTTCAGGCAAGGTGGCATGGCTCAAGCTTTATAATTTTGACCTTTTTATTTGGCTGCATCGACCTTGAGCTTTCTAGCTCTTTTGATTTGTTTAGGCTTTTCATACATGGGATCTTTTCTTTCTTTGCTTCGGACCTTGTTGATGACATATGACAAGTCAGCCGTGAGCAGGAAAATGATGAATGTGCATGGAAGTGATGGGGAGGATGAAAAGGTGTAAAGGATGGTTAAGTGATATGGACACGCTACACCTACCTAGGTCTCTAGTAATACAACTTGACTCAAAAGGTGATGACACTTATCTAAAAGATAATTATGACCCACCATGGTATCACTAAGTGAAAGACAAGAATTTAGAGAGTTATGATACATTATTAGATTACACCAATATTTCCCATGGTCATGGCTCATATAGGAAACACTATCACCACATACAAGCAAGAACCAATACATCAAGAAACCATAGTAAGCAATTGAAGCAATGAGGTGATATCATCATGTGTACTGTTTGCATGTGCAAATATCAACAAAAGTGTGAGCAAGACCTCTCGTGACAAGCTGATATACCATTGTGGAGTCAACTGGGCAAGTCCACTATGTGAAATGAGACCATCATGTAGCAAATGTGAAGGATGTCAAAAACCTACAGACTTTTGCTACATGATGGTCTCATTTCACATAGTGGACTTGCCCAGTTGACTGCACGATGGTATATCTGCTTGTCATGAGAGGTCTTGCACACACTTTTGTTGATATTTGCACATGCAGACAGTACACATGATGATATCACCTCATTGCTTCAATTGCTTACTATGGTTTCTTGATGTATTGGTTCTTGCTTGTATGTGGTGATAGTGTTTTTTATATGAGCCATGACTGTGTGAAACATTGGTGTAATCTAATAATGTATCATAACTCTCTAAATTCTTGTCTTTCACTTAGTGATACCATGGTGGGTAATAATTATCTTTTAGAAAAGTGTCATCGCCTTTTGAGTCAAGTTGTACTACTAGAGACCTAGGTAGGTGTAGTGTGTCCATATCCCTTAACCATCTCTTACACCTTTTCATCCTCCCCATCACTTCCATGCACATTCATCATTTTCCTGCTCATGGTTGACTTGTCATATGTCATCAACAAGGTCCAAAGCAAAAAAAGAAAAGATCCCATGTATGAAAAGCCTAAAGTTCAAACAAATCAAAAGAGCTAGAAAGCTCAAGGTCGATGCAGAAAAAGAAAAAGGTCAAAATTATAAAGCTTGAGTTGTGCCACCTTGCCTAAAAAGCCCATCTCCCCCTAGTCCCATGCTTAAAAATGCATATCTAAAGAAAGGGACCAAGCAAATAAAGAAAAAGACAAAGAAAAAAGGGGTTGGAAACAAAAGAGGTGCAAAGATTGGTAACTCAAAGCTAAGTGCTCCCTCCAAAAGGCACTCATGTGGAATGAAAAGCTAGTGAAGAGAAGACCTATACAACATCTCTTGTGGATACGGGGGTCAACTCATGAAGTTCCCCTTTTCCCCTAACATCACACTCGATCACATCACATACTCCCAACTTAGTGTCCTAGGAAGTATTTCTTGGTCTTAGGAGTTGTCACATGTAACATTTCTTAGTGTTGCTTACTTAGAAGAGGAAAACATTATGCTTTAATCTCATCAATTTATTGCATCTGTAGAATCTAGATAATCTTCAAGCAGGGGCCACCTTTAGAGTTGTCTTGAGTAGTGGATCTTAGATAGACCTTCTCCCCCATCAAACTTGTGGTTTTAGTGACCAAATTAAGGCTGCTATAGGGCACGTCGCTTGGCTACTTATAGCCCTTAATTTATCTAAAAGAACATCCCTCTCATGATATCAAGTCGTCCTCATAGCCCAAGTGGAGCTAGGCACTAATCTACTCTTTCTAACCAACATAAACTTGAAAAAAAATCTTATTTTAAATTTCTGTTTTCAGAATCTGAATCGCAGCTAAGCAAATCTTTAGATCAGGTTGTGCTACAAGTCATTTGCATTTTAATCATCTACTTTTTAAAGTTGACTTGTCATTTTTACAGCAAATTATGTTTTTCTAGCTCAAATTCTTGGTTAATTTGTTCATATTGCACCCTACTACGTTGCTGGTTTATTTTCTGAAAAGGGTTATTTTTTTTTCTTCCGGCGGAATCAGCAACTAAGCCAGGCTCGTAATTGTGTGACACGGGGTCATAATTGTATGATACGGGGTTGATTCCGACCGTTATCACTATAACCTCCAGGTGTAACTGCACATGCCCCAAGCATGGCACACGGGTAAGTCGAGGCTTCCATCTGGTGACCTCACATAATGGAGTGCCTTAACAGCGCACTCCATCACCGACTGATCTACACCCCAGGGGGCCTGATAAGGTTATTTTAATCCAGATCTGAAATTCATTTAAATTTATCTCTCAAAACAGATCTAATAAATTCACTTAATTTTCTGAAGGTAAATTAGTGTGTTAAATGTGCTGAATCTCTCTTGGATCTACCACATCTAGCCTTTGTTTATGGTTATTGTTTATTTCTGGAATAAGGGCATTTAATAAATTGATTTTAAATCTGGAAATCATATCCAGGAATTTCACTTTAACAGATTTTTAAATCATTTTACACTTTCTAAAGGAAGAATCCATCTTTTCGTGGTTGGAACATAAATCGATTTGCAAGCATATGCTCTGATTCACAATTGTTAACACTTCTAAGCAAAGGCACTTAACAAATTTGATTCATATCTGTATTCTTCAGTGCATAACATCCTTTAATAGATTAAATAATCAATTTCTGAGTTCTTGGAGCAAATCTCACTAATCTTGTGGTATACACCTGAAGCGATTTGCAAAATTTGGCCTTGTGACGGTGTTATGGATCTAAATGGTTGATTAATTTTAATCTAAAGTCAAATTCATTGTTGGATCATGTAATAAGGTTTGATCAAATCTGAAAATCATCATATTTTCAGCTTGCATTTTCTTTTGGCAAATTTATTTTTCATGGTAAATGATTTGCTAAGCATTGATTCATAATCATTCACATATCCACAAAAGGGCATCTAAGTTTAATTCACAAGTTGATTTATTATTTCTTGTGGAAATTTCAGCATACAAGTTGATTTATTATTTCTTGTGGCAAATCTATCTAGTACATGGCTAAGATCTAATCAATTTGCTAGCACAAGCTATATTTTCATCTTTGTTACAAGATATCTTGCAATCTTGATTTTAAATCTGAATTTCCGGCAATTGCGAATTGGTTTATTTTTTTTGAAAGAGCAAATCACATTTAATCTTGTTGCACATATCTAAAACGATTTGCACTCTCATTGAGTGTTAATTTAATTCTGATTTAAGTCTGGAATATAAATCATCAATCATAGATTTTGAATCAGACAACAAACTAAGCTACACTCTCCCCCATACTCTACAACGATTAAGCTTAGTTAGACTATAGGGAACGCCCCTTGACTAAAACCATCCTTAGTCTAAAGTGAGGAAGGCAAAGCCACTGAGGTGGCAGTGGTGGCTTGCCTAAGTTGCCCTTGGGGTTTCATCACTTGTGCTTAGGGGACTTTTGCATCAAGTGAGAACCTGGGAGGTAGCAGAACCCACAACCAGATCACCTTTTAATGCCCTTTTTTTCTTTGCACCACTCTTTGAGAGAAGCATCAAGATCTTGCTTGAAATCTCTAAGACAGGTATGGATGATACTCTAGATAACAGGTTGCATACAACTCCACTGAACAACTGCCACAAACAAAGAGTCTGCCAGAAGTTGACACCTCATTTATGGATGGGCAATCAGGGGTGGTGCAGAATCTGTAGGTACCTCTACTAGAAGCCACAAATGCCCCGAGAGAAGCTCTAAATAAGTCATTCAGTGTCTCACTGGAGATCAAGGATTTTAGATCAGCACGGCACAAATGGTTGCAATCAATGAAGAGCAATGAAGAACAAATGGTTGCAATGCTCACGAGCACAAACAAGAGGAAAGTCCTTGTGATGATGCATGGCTGAGTTATACTGCTCAAGTAGGCATGATCTGCAGAATGCATGGCTACATCCTTCAAGTCTGTAACTGTCTTCCATATCACAGAAGCAGGTGGGACAAGCGTTCCTCCTTTTGTCAACTTCCTTTAGCATATGATCGTGAATTCCCTTAACACAGTTTGTAGTTTCAGTGATGCCATTGTCAGCTTTAACTTTTGACTCTCTGCTGCCACGATCAAAGAATGATGGAGGCTGTCACAAATGCAAGAACCAATGCCTCTATACTGCAGCAAAAAGTGTACTGAAAGTGCTAACCCCTGCTGTTTGCTTGTCAAAACAGCCTTATAAACTTCCTGCATGTTTCTCTACATATCTTCTCTGCTGTCATAAACATACTGGCATTTTGCTGCTGACAAGAATGCTTCTGAGTACCCAAAATGCCCCTGCATTTTGAGTGGTAACAGAGGGCATCCTTTATTTTATGCTTTGAGCATTAACACATAAGCATGAACTGGAAACATTCATATAGTAAACTGGCTGAATGGATGCATAGTCACCACATTGATGCAGATATTTTCTTTCAACTCTTTAGAAATATCGAGATCAATGGTCAGCCTTCGGGTTTATGTTCTGTGACATTCTTGGCAGAAGAAATTCCTTAAAGCATGAGTGCCGCCTGTAATCTCCTAGAAGGGCATTGGCAATCTGGGAAATTCAAGCCACTTAGGGCAAATTGTAAGAATCTCTCTTAGATCAAAGAAAATGTTGGACCACCAAATTATGATTGTAAGGTTCCTCTGCAATGCCTTTGCCTCCTGAAGGGAATTGGCTTTCTTATTTATGTCTCAAATATAAGAATAAAGACCTCTGGCATGATACTGAATTGGAATAGCCTCTCAATTTTATATCTCTGAGATTTCCCTAAACTAGGATCTAAGCTCAATCTTAGGAGAAGAGTCACTGGGAAAGTAACCAAGCAGAATATGAGATGATATAGTACTTTAGACAAAGTACAAAATATTCTGGAGCAATAAAAACATCAGAGGGTTGTTAAGTATACCTTGTGAATCTGTGATACATCTCAAGATGAATGTTTTTTGCCTTTATTGATGTCATCGTTACAGCGAGRCTGACATGGGRGACTTGCTTTGAGACAAACTGGATTGAACAAGTTTTGGGATGAGTGGGCTAGTGTCTGAATGAGCAATAAACCCATACTCTGCGACACTGGGGGATTAGTCTGCCTAAAGGGAGAATACACACACACACTTGGACAATTAAGTAACCACTATCCAGTAATAATGATGAGGATTGATTTACAAGTTTTGACAAACAGTAAGAATTGTACTAGAGTCAACTTGCTCCTCACCTCCTTACTTTCTTTACCCTAGGAGAACTGCCAACCTGAAATCTTTAATTTCTCATGTAATTTCTGAGTTTTCAAATAAACACTTCAGTAACGAAATTGAGAGTTTTGATTTTTGATGCAATAGTATTTTATATCTTTTGAAGGGTTCTGCTTGATATACTTTGATCTATGATTTTCAATTGTAATGTAGGTGCTAAACTAGTTGGATCATTTGTTTCTTCTACATTTGGAGAAATCCATTGAAAAATTGACTTTCATTCTGGTGGACAGGCTCAAGGAAGAAGGGTTCCAAACTGGCAGGTAGATGGTAACTTGACTATTTCCTCAAATAGGAGTTCCATTCTTAAGCCTGAAACTGTAGATGTAGACTTTGATATCGATATCAATCGCTGGCTAAGGTCTTCACGAGTTGTTCAGGTGCAATCATTAAAGCAAGATTTTCAAACAGCATTCTTGATGTTAATGCGTTCAAGTCATGATGTTAATGTGTTTAAGTCATAAGATTCCTTTAGTGGAATCCGTGATCTCTTTCTGTTCACTTTACTAATTTGATCTTAACTTGGCAGTGGTATCCAGGCCATATTGCAAAGGCAGAAAAAGAACTAAAACAACAACTAAAGCTGATGGATGTTGTTATAGAAGTACGGGATGCAAGGATACCTATGGCCACTGGACATCCAGAGGTGAAGTGCTCTACTTTGAGATACAGATTGTCATGCTAGTAAACACTTACGGACGTCAATTGCATCCTATTTTTTCAAGGCTTGAACTCATCATGTAGGGAATTTATTTATTTTATTGTTTGGTCTATTTATTGCTGTGGTCATGCTCTTTATGCACACTAATATGTTACAATTTCAACAGATGGATTCATGGATTGGTACTAAAAAGAAAATTTTAGTCTTGAATAGAGTAGACATGGTCTCAACTGYGGACAAGAATGCATGGGCTACATATTTCTCTAGACAGGGTTTAACTGTAGTGTTGGCCAATGGCCAGCTTGGAATGGTAAATTMCATAATATCTTTTACTATGAACATAGTTATTAGCTGCACTCTACCACGTTTGATAGCACAAATACACATTATTGTTTTAAATTTTCATTTTGTTGGTAATGTGCTGGAGCTGYGAATTTCATCTTCTAATGCGTTTCATTACTAAAAACATGGAAGTACAGGGGACAATGAAGTTGGCAAGAGTGGCAAAATCATTAGCTAGTAATGTGAACGATAAGCGGAGGGCCAAAGGACTTCTTCCTCGTGCGGTGGGAACTTGTTGAACTTCATTTTTCATTGTGTTCATTGGTTATGTTATTTTGTCATTTTTACACCATGTTTATTTTCTATTACTGCAATAAATGTGTTATGAAATGCCCAAATGCTATTAAATTACAGAGGATGCTTACATATACAATAGAGAAGCAGATGTGAGAATTGTGTATTTTTATTCACTCATTTCTCGTGTACGAGTCTTCACATTTATTCATGTATCTGATGGTTATGCTAATGGTCTTCACTAACCTCATAATATTAAAAGAGGGTCATTAACATCTAAACCATCTACTGGTCTTCACTAACCTCATAATATTAAAAGAGGGTCATTAACATCTAAAATGACCCTAATAAAAAACAGTTGTACAAAGTTGGATAACTCTGACCTTTATTAAACACACTAACATACTAACACTAGGCTGGATGACTTAGTCATTGTGACCCTTATTATATTAACTTTATTTTCGTGTTACTACTTTCACACTCCACTTAACATGAAGGTAGATCTTACCCCACTTACTACAAAAGCTTCAACACTTGTTACAAAGAAGAAGAAACATAACACTCAAACCATCTGCTATCAACTTGAACTATTTTCTGTTTCTACTCCCTTTCAATGCATCTAGAACTAGCCGTTGAGTTGGCATTGTCAGGTATCCTCACGTTGAAGGTAGCATGCTAGAGTTAGGGCGAGAAAATCATTATGATAAGATCAAATATATAATATTCATAATGATATACCCAATTGCATAAGAAAGCACAAGATTTGCACAAGTACAATTGTGGCCTTAAAATATGCTATGAATAACAATGTTAAAGTAATATCAGATTAATAATGGTCAATTAGATATTAGACATAGGCATTAATAAAGTCGTTTTGACTTTAGGTTATTTTATGCTTTTATGCTTTATTTCACTTTAGCATGTTTCTCGGTCTATCCCACATTCATAAAGCGGGTTGATTTCACTAGTTTGTCACTGTTTATAAKGAGGTTTTCACTTGTCATTTCAATGCAATGCATTATGGAGAACTCTCTCKAGTTTATCTAGGTTTTCTTTAGGTGTTCGATTGCCATTTATTGTGATATGATATTAGAGCTTGGTTAGATCCATGAAGTCTATGAGAGTGTAAAGACCCAGGGACTACCACCGAYAGAGATAGATCGAGGGATCACTAATGTAGCACATTGAAGAGCCAAGAGGGTTTCATTGAAACCAGGTGTTAATTCGTTTTGATTTTTGATCGAAGCTAATTTTTCTTTAATAGGAACCTTGCATATTGTGGTTCCCCCCAAAAAAATGAGTGATTTTTTTTTAAGAAAGGCCGTATGGCTCAGTGGCCAAGCACAACTGCTATACATGTATGGATCAGCCCCCCAATCATCCGCCATATGTATGGATTAGGCTGTACAGCCCCCAAGGAATTTTGTACAGCTGATCCTCATTTCATACCTTATCTTCAAGGAACAGGTGCTGAATTGGGTTTTGGTGAAACACTGAGTTTACACCTACCTTTACACTTGAAGTGCTAATCATATTGCTGATTTTGGGAGCTGATTTCATGCTTTATCTTCAAGGAAAAGGCATAGGGCTTCATGAACTCATGCAGATATCTCAGCACTGCATCAAGAGTCAAGACATGTAGGCAATGGCAAGGTGATTTATCCTCAACACTTGAATGGCACATATTACCAATTGCAACCTTGACCTTGAGTCTTCTAAAGTGTGCATCAAATCTATTCTAATATGGCTTTGATGTTTGCACTGCAACTATTATACATCTGCAGTGAATCTTAAGCCCTTGATGGTTCACTACTGGACATTCTATTCTGTCCTAGAAAACTCAACATTCTTGATGATTTGTCTCCACCTACAATTTAGTCATTATTTCTTGGAATAAATATCTGCTTTGTTGATGAAGAAGACGAACTGCCTGTTTGTTTGGTACTGGTTCTTGCCTTTCGCAAGAGACAATGGTCTGAAAACCTCTGCTATTTGTGTTATAAGGATCCCTCTTGTAAACATAGTGGGACATAAAGAGAGTATCCAGAAATATTGTTCCTTTTGTGTAACTTCATTTAGACTTAAGGAAAGCTTTGCTGGGATTTGATATTGCCAAAGGACGGATTAGTCTTGTGTGTGAAATCTGGTGGTTACGCACACCATCTCTTGTAAAATATGATTCTTAAAGACCTTCTGTCCTGAATTCACAGGTCAACACATACGATTCTGTCATAAGTAAAACAGCAGGTGTCATAATAACATATCGGAAATCAAAAGATGGAAATATTAGGGACCAAAGTCACAGTAACAGTAATTCCTTTATATATGGTCAGCTGCTCTTCTTGTCTGGATTCTTAAAATTCTTATTTCTCTAATTTATTGTAGACTTTGTCCATCCAATTTGCTGCTACTCATGTCAACTGATTGATCTAAAAATAATAAGTCAACTGATTTACATCATATCAGTCTTGGAATTTTGCTTGCTGACACTTGCTGTTTGACCTTCTGAATATGCTTTCAAAAGCTCCGTGATCTAAGACAAAAACGAGTGACCCCATCTGAATTTGCCCAACAAAATATTTGCTGTTTCTTCTTGTCCTCATATCGGCAATGCTGTAGCTGATGGCTCCTTGCATGATAGTTCACATGGTTGACCAGAGTTCACTAAATTTGCTGCTACAAGGCATGGTAAAAGGTAAGGAGCTTTTTATGGCACCCTNCCTAGAGGTGGGTCACCTACTTTGGTTGGGCTGGTTCTCAGCACCTTGTCTCTGAAGCGCATCATCCTTGATGCCCCTTTTGCCTTTCCCCCTACCTATGCTTCTCGAAATGTTGCTTCCCAACTTGTGTCTTCTAATCTTGTCCCCATCCTGATGTGGCTATATACCTCACAAAGAAGTAGGAAGTGTTGCTCAATCTCCAACTCTCCTTTTCCACAAACCCAACGCTGCAAACTTGACATGTCTTGTTCTCAATTCCTCCTTTGGTTCCTTCTTCTCATGATCTCAGATCTTAACCTACACAAGCTTGTGCTTTGTTGGGCAGTGCGCCAATATATGTTTTTCTCTCCAAGGGATGCTTAGTTTTAGGTATTCTCGTACTTTGATTTCATCTTTCTGGTTGATGTTTCCTATGTAGTATTGCTTCTTTTTAGCATTTCCTTTCCATTTTCCATTTCTATAGCATGCTTGTAACTGGATCTTCAGCTCCTTTTTAGCTACCAGGCAGCTTTCCTCCACTATATGTCAGCTTTCAAACCACTTCCTACACTGTAGTTCTCACGTGTTTTTTCTTCTTTTCAGGACCTTTTGACTGATATTGTTGGGTATTCGTTTGCTGTCCATGTCTGTCATTTTTGTCTATAGAATATCAAATTCCTTATGGGCTCTAGTTATATAGAGTAAAAAGTTTAAACATTCTTTGGCTGGAGGAATCTCATATGGAGTGGTTACCTTTATTTTGAGGAAATTTGAAACAATAATGGTGTTATTTGTATTGATTTTAAACATGCTGTGGCAAAATCCATACAGCTGTGAAAGATTACATAATATGAGGGAGGCTAAGGTATTCAATATGGGATGGCATTCCGACTTTCCTTGCCCCAAACTTCTTGCTCCAGCTAACTAACTGACTAGTGTATTGCTTCACAAATTGACTTCCTAGCAATTTGCAGCAAAAATACCTCTTACTTTGAGGATGATCCCTGCAGGGAGTAGCCAAATTTGGCCAACGAAGACTATGAGCCCAGCAATTTGTTGCACTCAACTTCTCTCTCTCTTGCTTCTTTGTTTTTCTGCCCTGAGTTGATGGTGGTGAGCTAAGGAGTTTTTGGATTGGGATCCTCCTTTGTATTCTTTGCCTTGTGAAGAGGCCTCTATTCACTCCACCCATTACCAGTCACTCAACCTGTTACTAGTTGCTTGACCTGTTACTAGCTGTTAGAACTATTAGTTTGTTCCCTGTAAGTCAGAATTGGATCCACATACTGTTAGGGAGTGATTCAGTAACCAAACCTTCCTCATGGATCAAATTCTGTTTGTTCATCGAATCTCTTCCTCATTTGATAAAAAAACTTTACTCTAACATGCTTGGATGAAGATGAATGATGTCTTGAATGAAACTTGCTCTGATTTTTCATACCACGGGGATATGCTACAGAGTCAACATTTTGTTTCATGTTCTTTGTTCCTTCTATCTGCTTCTTCTTGAACTGGTTGTTCGGGTGGACACCTTCCCTCTTCTCTTGCTTGTTCTCCCATTGGACAACTTGCTTTCGCCTCTGGTTTTGTTGTGCATATTGCCTCCTTTGCTTGTTCTTCTGCTCTCAAAGTCTCCTTTGTTGTGTCTTTTGTCTCATTGACATTTGAGAGGATCTCAAACTTGTTAGCCTGGGCTTTGGTAGTGTAAGACTGTGTTTAATGTTTGTCTATTGGCCACATTTATTGTTGTACCACCTGCCATTATGACAAGGCATTTTGTAAATTTGTATACACAATGAGGCATTATTAGAYTATTGGGCATATTATTCTTCATTAACTCACTAATTTATAAAGTGAGTTTATCCCACATTCATCATAGGRTATGATCTSCTATCCCTCTAACCTATATAATAGAGGTCAAGGAGGCTCAATTGTAATGTGCTTGTGATATGCTTCAAAGTTTTATGGATCCCATACAAACTCCATACTTGAGTGTTCTCTAGCGGATGTAATTGGGAGAGTTTTGAAGAATAGAAGGCCTGCTTCCGTGGATGTCTCCCCACTCTAGTGTTTTACAATGTAAATTTCTTGTCTCTTCTCTCTTATTTGTTTAATGCTTTCTGTAGGAGTTTAAGTAGGATAGATATTGGTTATATGTTTCTACATGTGTTCCTAGTCTTTCATGGTATCAGAGCCTGTTGCCTAGATCTAACTCGGATAAAATTCATTGTATTGCATTTTTTTGGTATTAAATCTTAGTAGATCTATTGCATTCTTCAGATATGCTAATCTAGCACCTAAGATCTGATTTTTAAGCCATACGTTTCATAAATCTACAAATTGGATTTGGACCACATGCTTGATTTCTTCAATTTCGGAGCATTTTTTACCAGATTTGGCACTGCCATTTGATCCGGAGCATGTAAATTAATCAATATTGACTGTTTTCTCATCAAATTTGGCCTTCATTTGCTCTAGATCTAATTAAAAGCCTATCAAGGCTTAGGGTAAAAATTCCAGGTTCCTTTCATCTGCTCCTTTAACTGATTGTTCGGGTAGCAACCTTCCCTCTTCTCTTGCTTGTTCTCCCATTGGACAACTTGCTTTTTTCTCCTTTGCTGGTTCCTCTGCTCTCCAAGTCTCTTTTGCTATGTCTTTTGTCTCTTGCTGTGCTGAACAAGGCTCCAACTTGATCTCTTCCTGCACAAGGTCATCTCAAAGCTTCGTAAAGGTAGGCAACTTCTCACGAGCACAAACACCTGTTGGACAACTGAGGAGGGGGGGGGTGAATCAGTTGTTACCGTGCTTAAACAATTATGCTTATTTTAAACTCTTTACAGAGCACCCAATGACAATCACAATAATGCAAAGAGGTAAGCAATAGAACATTTGACATCAGTCACACATATGAAATATACAGAGACAGATATTTCCTGAGGAAACCCATAAAGGGTAAAAACCTCTTCTTCTTGGTATGATAAGTA
>JZKD02S1765517.1:11656-25071 GCA_000966675.3 Picea glauca | reverse complement strand
TAAGCACCATGAATTAATTAAGGTTATTAATCATCCAAACTCATAAATGAATGCAATTGATTTATAAGAGTCCTTTCTCAAGACACGTAGGGACTAAAATGAGAATACAAGTTTATTGATTAAAATAGAATAAAATTTACGTATAAGTGGAGGTAATATAAACAAATAAACATGTAATTTATATGTCACGTAAAGGTATCTATTCATGGAGTGAACAATAATTGTAACAAATATTCTTAAGAAGCTTTCATTTGGAATGTTAAAAACAAGGTGTTTATAATAGATCCCTTTATAAATGAATCATAATATAATACCTTATTTTTGGGGTTATGTTTCTATTCAAACAAGTGATAAGCCCCATAGAGACTAATCAATTACTAAAATTGAGGCAGATGACTAGCTCCTAAATCGATGATTCGACATCCCAATTTCTGAGTGGATATCGAGCAGAGAAGGGAAGAAAAATTTGCATGGGATTCCTGAGTAATATAAGGTAAAAATCCTTGTCAAGAAGGGAAAACACAGAGTCTTGAAGGGAAAAACCACGGAGACTATAAAGGAAAAGGCAAAGACATTGAAATTCATTGGTTTTAAACATCCTGAAATTTCACTGAGTAACCAAATCGCAGAGATATAAAAGAAAACATAGAGGTTATAAAATTTGTTGGTCTTAAACATCCCGAAATTTCGTTGAGTAACCAAATCACATAGAAATAAAGGAAAACACAGAGGTTATAAAATTTGATGGTGTTAAACATCCCTTAATTTCACTGAGTAACCAAATCGCAGAGAAATAAAGGAAAACACGGAGTTGATGTAATTGCAGAGAAGACACCCAAAATCGTTGGGCAGAGAAGGAAACGCAGATCCCTTTACTCCTTAGAATAAAACGCAGAGCAAACACCCAAAATCACAGAAATGAAAACTTCAAACGCAAAGGATCAAAGGAGAGATTCGTTGGGAAACTTGCTCAAATCACAGAGGTATTATGCATTGGGAGATGTCTTCCTCATTCCAGTATACGCGGAGAAACTCTAAGGAAGCGCGGGGATAGTCCACCAAAGGGGAAAATGCTAGAGGTTACTCACCAAGGAATTCACTGAGAAAAGTGGAACGCATGGTTACTCACCAAAAAATCATTAAGGAAAAGAGGAATGCAGAGATTACTCACCAAGTAAAATCGTTGAGAAAGGTGGAACAAAAATTTCGCTGAGGTTATAAAATCCCAAAAAAAAATCGTTGAGGAATACATGCAAACGCAGAGACTAGAGTAGACTTTTGATGCAAACTCCCCTTCTCTCCTAAGGGTTGTGCAACCTCCCGGTCAAGGATCGTTAAATATGCTCGAGTTGTATCAGCTCCTCGGGACCTTGTTGGTCTCAAACTCAATCAAACACGGGCCTTGTTATCACCCTCCGGGTTTTCACGGTCACGATCTGATAGTTACCGATTTGCCCGTCGATCGACGATTCACAGTAATTATGGGCTGCCAATCTGCTCGCTCTTTATTAGAGAGTTTTATCCCCTCAATCAGAAAATTTCTCACCAATCTCAATTGAACTGTGGTCCTTGATCCCCTGTCCCGACATTATCAACAATGATAGCGAATAACGGGCTGCGAACTAGCACGTTTGCTAATTTTTCCTCTAATTTTTCATTCTCAGATCGATGGTTATCCGTGGTCCTTCTTTCTTAGCACCCTTTTCCAAATCTCACACTAATAGGCGTTATCTCCTTCTTTGCGTGTGACCTTAGCTACGACTCGGGCTAAACCTCCTAAAGCACTTTGGAATTTCAGCTTTTGCAAAATCCGTAAACACTTCTCCACAAATATCTGGAGTTCTAAACTCATGCAGCGCTGAATCCACAATGGGATCGATGGTCCATAACCCCCGCTCAAATCAACGATTTGCAAGGACTTCGGGAGTTCGGACTTCGGTCATTCTGCCCGTTCGAATACCTTACGCTTCTGGAGCACTGAACTAACGGAGGTAATATCTTCCCTCCACATGTCTCTCTCAAATGGACGGTTACGATATCCTTTGGCCTTCAGGACTTCGGGAGTTTGTCACACTCCACGACCGAAACCTTTCGAAGTGACTTTCCCCGAAGTCTGATATTTGTCGACACGTATCTCCTGGAAACCAATGGCCTAGATCTATTCAGCCTTCAGCTCTTCGACGATTTTTCTTTCTCCTTGTCCACAAAACTTCTGAAGTTCTCTCTCTTTAGAGTTGTGGATCTTACGCCACATGTCCCTCTAGAGATGGACAGTACTGACTGGATTCGGGACTTCTGCTATCTCGTTCTCTTGTGTGCTTCAAAATTCTTGAATGTTCTAAGTCTGAAGGACTTCCACTATTATCCCTCATGCAACTTCCTTTAGATCTAACGACTATCAGACCTCGCGCTCAAATCCGACGGCTAGGATCTATCTTTCTCCCATGCGCGCTCCCTTCTGCCTGGACTTAAATATGACGATCCAGATTTGTCTATGCAGCCAATCCAACAGATCTTGTAGCCTTCTCCTCCACTGTGGCTACGTTATTCCTTCTATGAAAAAGGAAATTACTTGGGCTTTCAAAGGCTTGGTCTTTGCTTCTGCCTCTGCAAGACCGATTGTTCGGACCTCACCTTATGTTGCACCTTCTGAGCTTTAACTTGAAGTAAGTTCACCTGCACACACTTTTAATCCTCCCATATTCTGGAAGTAGACTGTACTCACCTTCTACACTCCTAGAAGAGACTCTGTGCGAAATTCATTATTCCTCATGAGCTTTAACTTGCTCGACTCTCTAAGGGACTTGACCCTTCTGCGCCCTTCAAAGGAATATTTGTGCCCTCTTGGAAACTTATGCTCAAGCACTCCTTGCTAAGCTTTCCAGATTATTCAGTAACATTGTTAGTGTCTTCTCCTCGGACACTTCTCTCCTTATAACTCAAACAGAGTTCACCTGTGCACTCCTTGTACCTGCTCAATGCCCGCCTGGCAGAGCTCTACAGAGTCCTCAATAACTCTGTGATATGCTTACTCCTGCGCAGAATTTTCTTCAGGGTATTCAATAACCTTGTCTATTTGTGCCTCCTCTACACAATCCCTCCTCCGAGGTATTCAACAACCTTGAGGTTCCTCTCTAAGTATGGGAATGTTCTGGTGTGCCCTCCCGACACATTCTCCTCTGAATTCAACTTGAATTTCAGATGTGCACTCCTTGCGCCTGCTATAGAGTTTCAAGACTCTGTCGTTCACTTCTTGCACAGCCTAAAGAAACCAAAACGAATCCAACAAACTCTCAAAGATAGTGAAATATACCTTCACCTTGCAGATGGAAACTATTCATACACATCTACAACATACATTCACACATAAACACATAAAGAATCATATGCAGGAATAATTGCTTTTTCCATTAACATGAATGTCTGATTACGATATGTGCAGGTTGGACTGTAACATAGTCTCATCTCTCTCCTCTCCTCTCTTCTCTACCTTCTATAGCCTCTATTAGGCATGTGTTACAATCAAAGACCAAAGGGGCTCCTCAAGCCTTTTCCTCTAACTACTCTAGTGGTGTCTAATCACCATTTACAACGTCTATCTACTCCAGAAAAAAAAAATAACTCCCACTTAAGCTCCGTTACATTAAATTCTACGAGTGAAACTCCGAGATCACTTGTGATCATTCAGCTTCCAAGTGTTTCGGTCTTCTTCAGTTTTCAATCAGTTCAAAAAAGATTTGCAGAAAACGCCAGCGTTAAGATTCCAAATTGATTCAAAGGCGCGCTAAGGCGCTGAGTTGTCTCTCCACGTGTGCTTGCTGACGATGCTCATGCATCATACTCCGTTGTTGGGAAAATCATGAGCTTTGGCTCATGGCTCCCTCTGCTATGATGTTGAGATCCTCCATGGTCCCATACCTTCTCTTGGAGATTTCCATCTGCTCATTTTCCTTGCTACTTCTTCTACCCTGCTACTCCTGCAGGTTTTCTTCTGTTCCATCCTTCTCTGATGACTGCTTCTTGTGTTGCTTCCAGCATCAATCTCTTCATCTCCTCTATTTATTTGTCTAGCTAGTCCATTGGCTGGATTTCCTCCTGTAGTATGCTCTGTTGCATATTATGTCCATCAATTTACAACTTAACTTGTTGGATAAGATGACTTTGCATCTTTACCCTTCTCTCCAGGGTCTCTAGCTCTTCACACAGATCAACAAAATCCATGCTATATGTTTCTCTCTCCTCTGGTGTAGGTCCAAATTATACAGTTATCTCTTTCTCAACTTCTTGGATAAAAAATTTGAGCCATTCCTCTGAATGCTCTTCTCCTCCTGCTACTGTTGTAGGCTTCAATTCTTCATGTTCATCTTTTTGGCTGAAATTTTTGAGTAATTCCACCCAACGTTCTTCTTTATCCATATCTTGGGCACATTGTAATGTGTGCTCTTCCTCCTCCATGGCAGTCTCTTTTGGTTGACTCCACCTCTCATGCATGCTACTCTTTTATGTTTCATCCTCACCAATGGATAGATCAATTTGATCCCCTACATCATCTTCATTTCCTATGGCACTAGTTGACCACTCTGTTGCAAACTTTAGTTCTGCAGTCTCACCACTAAGTTGCTTCTCAAATTCCTCCTCTAATAGATTGACTTCTGTCATCTCCCTTGTTGGCATATCTTCAGGTTCCTCCAACTGCTCCTCATGTTGGCATCTTGTCTCCCTTTGCATGACTGCATCTTGACAATCCTTTTTTCGTACTGGATTGTTCAACCAATCCTCCAACATCTTCAACTCTTGCTTCTATTGAGTGAGAAATTCATCTGAATGCTCCTCTTTTTCTACTGGGGCAGACATTAGTGTCTGCTCCTTCTCCTCATCTTTTATGACAATCACAGTTGGCTTTCCTTCTATTGTTTCCTCTGCAACACACGTTCTGACCTCAACTGGGTTGTTTGGCAAGAATATCTCAATTCCTCCAATGATCAGAATGCTCCCCTGATCCTCTTCCATCATCTTTCCTTGTTGATATGAACTCTCAGCTGAGTTCATGAGACTGTCAGACAATCTCCTCCTCTTTCCCTTACCCACCTGGAAATTTGGGACTCCACCTCTGCCTTCCTAGAAGTCTATGAGATCTTCACATGATCTCATCTCATTGCCCACCTGAAAATTTGAATTTTCATCTCTGACCTCCTAACAGTTTATGAGATCAACTGTTGATCTCTTCCTAATGCCCCCCTGGAAATTTGAACCTTCATCACTGAGGCTCTTTCTAACTTTTGGCTCATAGATGTGAACCACTTTCCCTGTGTCACTGAGGGTTTCAACTTCCCTTAGCCACCTCCTTACTATATGTTGCTGCCTTCGGGAAAACAACTTCTGAACATGCCATTTGGCTCTCCTCTTCAAAGGCCATTCATATGTCCAGTGTACCTTTTCTTCTTACTGCATCCTCCATGTCAGCCTCTCCATCCCTGCTCTGATCTCCCTGAGCTCTTTTTCTATCTCATCTTTTTTTTTTTTTTTTTCTGCTGGTGGTCCTTGTTTTGACCACACCGATGCCCTTCAGTAGCCATTTTCACCCCCTGCTTGGCCTCCTGGAAGGTCTGTGCATTATTCTGTCCCCCAGAGAATCTCCAACTTTTCCCTGCAGCCTACCTCGCTGTCCATTTGTTGTTGCATACGTGAAACCATCATTCACAGAGCATCACACTATGTCTCCTCCTTCACCTATTGTCTACAGGCACAATTAAGCTTCTGAAACCATTTGATGTTATCAATTTACCTCTTTTAACATTCTCACCTTTGCCTACGATCTGCAGACAAATTTTAAGCTATGATACCACTTGATACAAACACCTCTTCTCTCCTCGGGGTTGTGCAACCTCCCGGTCAAGGATTGTTAAATATTCTCGAGCAAGATCATCTCCTCGAAAACATACTGGTCTCAAACTCAATCAAACACAGGCCCNAGTTTTTTTTTAATATGTGAACCCTAGTTAAGAGTAGTATGAAGTATAGCAAGGAGAATCAAGTATTTGAGAAAAGTTTGACAATATTATCTCAATAGTGACATGCAAAAATCAATTCCATCTTAATTTTGAACCTTGAGGAGATGCAATAATTAAGCACCATGAATTAATTAAGGTTATTAATCATCCAAACTCATAAATGAATGCAATTGATTTATAAGAGTCCTTTCTCAAGACACGTAGGGACTAAAATGAGAATACAAGTTTAATGATTAAAATAGAATAAAATTTACGTATTTAAGTGGAGGTAATATAAACAAATAAACATGTAATTTATATGTCACATAAAGGTATCTATTCATGGAGTGAACAATAATTGTAACAAATATTCTTAAGAAGCTTTCATTTGGAATGTTAAAAACAAGGTGTTTATAATAGATCCCTTTATAAATGAATCATAATATAATACCTTATTTTTTGGGTTATGTTTCTATTCAAACAAGTGATAAGCCCCATAGAGACTAATCAAGTACTAAAATTGAGGCAGATGACTAGCTCCTAAATCGATGATTCAACATCCCAATTTCTGAGCGGATATTGAGCAGAGATGGGAGGAAAAATTTGCATGGGATTCCTGAGTAATATAAGGTAAAAATCCTTGTCAAGAAGGGAAAACACAGAGTCTTGAAGGGAAAAACCACGGAGACTATAAAGGAAAAGGCAGAGACATTGAAATTCATTGGTTTTAAACATCCTGAAATTTCACTGAGTAACCAAATCGCAGAGATATAAAGGAAAACATAGAGGTTATAAAATTAGTTGGTCTTAAACATCCCGAAATTTCATTGAGTAACCAAATCACATAGAAATAAAGGAAAACGCAGAGGTTATAAAATTTGATGGTGTTAAACATCCCTTAATTTCACTGAGTAACCAAATCGCAGAGAAATAAAGGAAAACACGGAGTTGATGTAATTGCAGAGAAGACACCCAAAATCGTTGTGCAGAGAAGGAAACACACATCCCTTTACTCCTTAGAATAAAACACAGAGAAAACACCCAAAATCACAGAAATGAAAACTTCAAATGCAAAGGATCAAAGGAGAGATTCGTTGGGAAACTTGCTCAAATCACAGAGGTATTATGCATTGGGAGATGTCTTCCTCATTCCAGTATACGCAAAGAAACTCTAAGGAAGCGCGGGGATAGTCCACCAAAGGGGAAAATGCCAGAGGTTACTCACCAAGGAATTCACTGAGAAAAGTGGAACGCATGGTTACTCACCAAAAAATCGTTAAGGAAAAGAGGAATGCAGAGATTACTCACCAAGTAAAATCATTGAGAAAGGTGGAACAAAAATTTCGTTGAGGTTATAAAATCCCAAAAAAAAATCGATGAGGAATACATGCAAACGCGGAGACTAGAGTAGACTTTTGATGCAAACTCCCCTTCTCTCCTCAGGGTTGTGCAACCTCCCGGTCAAGGATCGTTAAATATTCTCGAGTTGTATCAGCTCCTCGGGACCTTGTTGGTCTCAAACTCAATCAAACACGGGCCTTGTTATCACCCTCCGAGTTTTCACGGTCACGATCTGATAGTTATCGATTTGCCCGTCGATCGACGATTCACAGTAATTGTGGGCTGCCAACGTGCTCGCTCTTTATTAGAGAGTTTTATCCCCTCAATCAGAAAAGTGCTCACCAATCTCAATTGAATTGTGGTCGTTGATCCCTTGTCCCGGCATTATCAACAATCATAGCGAATAGCGGGCTGCGAACTAGCACGTTCGCTAATTTTTCCTCTAATTTTTCGTTCTCAGATTGATGGTTATCCGCGGTCCTTCTTTCTTATCACCCTTTTCCAAATCTCACACTAATATGCGTTATCTCCTTCTTTGCGTGTGACCTTAGCTACGACCCGGGCTAAACCTCCTAAAGCACTTTGGAATTTCAGCTTTTGCAAAATCCGTAAACACTTCTCCACAAATATCTGGAGTTCTAAACTCACACAATGTCGAATCCACAATGGGATCGATGGTCCATAACCCCCGCTCAAATCAACGATTTGCAGGGACTTCGGGAGTTTGGAATTCGATCATTCTGCCCGTTCGAATACCTTACGCTTCTGGAGCACTGAACTAACGGAGGTAATATCTGCCCTCCACATGTCTCTCTCAAATGGACGGTTACGATATCCTTTGGCCTTCAGGACTTTGGGAGTTTGTCACACTCCACAACCGAAACCTTCCGAAGTGACTTTCCCCGAAGTCTGATATCTGTCGACACGTATCTCCTGGAAACCAATGGCCTGGATCTATTCAGCCTTCATCTCTTTGACGATTTTGCTTTCTCCTTGTCCACAAAACTTCTGAAGTGCTCTCTCTTTAGAGTTGTGGATATTACGCCACATGTCCCTCTAGAGATGGACAATACTGACTGGATTCGGGACTTCTGCTATCCCGTTCTCTTGTGTGCTTCAAAATTCTCGAATGTTCTAAGTCTGAAGAACTTCCACTATTATCCCTCATGCAACTTCCTTTAGATCTGACGACTGTCAGACCTCGCACTCAAATCTGACGGCTAGGATCTATCTTTCTCCCATGCGCGCTCCCTTCTGCCTGGACTTAAATATGACGATCCAGATTTGTCTATGCAGCCAATCCAACAGATCTTGTAGCCTTCTCCTCCACTGTGGCTACATTATTCCTTCTATGAAAAA
Source organism: Picea glauca (assembly GCA_000966675.3). Classification (NCBI taxonomy): domain Eukaryota; kingdom Viridiplantae; phylum Streptophyta; class Pinopsida; order Pinales; family Pinaceae; genus Picea; species Picea glauca. The sequence goes on along the minus strand of JZKD02S1765517.1, from coordinate 16,381 downwards.
GGAAATTACTTGGGCTTTCAAAGGCTCGGTCTTTGCTTCTGCCTCTGCGAGACCGATTGTTCGGACCTCACCTTGTGTTGCACCTTCTGAGCTTTAACTTGAAGTAAGTTCACCTGCACACACTTTTTCTCCTCCCGTATTCTGGAAGTAGACTGTACTCACCTTCTACACTCCTAGAAGAGACTCTGTGCGAAATTCATTATTCCTCATGAGCTTTAACTTGCTCGAATCTCTAAGGGACTTGGCCCTTCCGCGCCCTTCAAAGGAATATTTGTGCCCTCTTGGAAACTTATGCTCAAGCACTCCTTGCTAAGCTTTCCAGATTATTCAGTAACATTGTTAGTGTCTTCTCCTCGGACACTTCTCTCCTTAGAACTCAAACAGAGTTCACCTGTGCACTCCTTGTACCTGCTCAATGCCCGCCTGGTGGAGCTCTACAGAGTCCTCAATAACTTTGTGATATGCTTACTCCTACGCAGAATTTTCTTCAGGGTATTCAATAACCTTGTCTGTTTGTGCCTCCTCTACACAATCCCTCCTCCGAGGTATTCAACAACCTTGAGGTTCCTCTCTGAGTATGGGAATGTTCTGGTGTGCCCTCCCAACACATTCTCCTTTGAATTCAACTCGAATTTCATATGTGCACTCCTTGCGCCTGCTACAGAGTTTCAAGACTCTGTCCTTCACTTCTTGCACAGCCTAAAGAAACCAAAACGAATCCAACAAACTCTCAAAGATAGTGGAATCTACTTTCACCTTACAGATGGAAACTATTCATACACATCTACAACATACATTCACACATAAACACATAAAGAATCATATGCAGGAAAAATTGTTTTTTCTATTAACATGAATGTCTGATTACGATATGTGCAGGTTGGACTGTAACATAGTCTCATCTCTCTCCTCTCCTCTCTTCTCTACCTTCTATAGCATCTATTGGGCATGTGTTGCAATCAAACACCAAAGGGGATCCTCAAGCCTTTTCCTCTAACTACTCTAGTGGTGTCTAATCACCATTTACAACGTCTATCTACTCCAGAAAAAAAAATAACTCCCACTTAAGCTCCGTTACATTAAATTCTACGAGTGAAACTCCGAGATCACTTGTGATCATTCAGCTCCCAAGTGTTTCGGTCTTCTTCAGTTTTCAATCAGTTCAAAAAAGATTTGCAGGAAACGCCAGCGTTAAGATTCCAAATTGATTCAAAGGCGTGCTAAGGCGTTGAGTTGTCTCTCCACGTGTGCTTGTTGACGATGCTCATGCATCATACTCCATTGTTGGGAAAATCATGAGCTTTGGCTCATGGCTCCCTCTGCTATGATGTTGAGATCCTCCATGGTCCCATACCTTCTCTTGGAGATTTCCATCTGCTCATTTTCCTTGCTACTTCTTCTACCCTGCTACTCCTGCAGGTTTTCTTCTGTTCCATCCTTCTCTGATGACTGCTTCTTGTGTTGCTTCCAGCATCAATCTCTTCATCTCCTCTATTTATTTGTCTAGCTAGTCCATTGGCTGGATTTCCTCCTGTAGTATGCTCTGTTGCATATTATGTCCATCAATTTACAACTTAACTTGTTGGATAAGATGACTTTGCATCTTTACCCTTCTCTCCAGGGTCTCTAGCTCTTCACACAGATCAACAAAATCCATGCTATATGTTTCTCTCTCCTCTGGTGTAGGTCCAAATTCTACAGTTATCTCTTTCTCAACTTCTTGGATAAAAAAATTGAGCCATTTCTCTGAATGCTCTTCTCCTCCTGCTACTGTTGTAGGCTCCAATTCTTCATGTTCATCTTTTTGGCTGAAATTTTTGAGTAATTCCACCCAACGTTCTTCTTTATCCATATCTTGGGCACATTGTAATGTGTGCTCTTCCTCCTCCATGGAAGTCTCTTTTGGTTGACTCCACCTCTCATGCATGCTACTCTTTTATGTTTCATCCTCACCAATGGATAGATCAATTTGATCCCCTACATCATCTTCATTTCCTGTGGCACTAGTTGACCACTCTGTTGCAAACTTTAGTTCTGCAGTCTCACCACTAAGTTGCTTCTCAAATTCCTCCTCTGATAGATTGACTTCTGTCATCTCCCTTGTTGGCATATCTTCATATTCCTCCAACTGCTCCTCATGTTGGCATCTTGTCTCCCTTTGCATGACTGCATCTTGACAATCCTTTTTTTGTACTGGACTGTTCAACCAATCCTCCAACATCTTCAACTCTTGCTTCCATTGAGTGAGAAATTCATCTGAATGATCCTCTTTTTCTACTGGGGCAGACATTAGTGTATGCTCCTTCTCCTCATTTTTATGACAATCACAGTTGGCTTTCCTTCTATTGTTTCCTCTGCAACACACGTTCTGACCTCAACTGGGTTGTTTGGCAAGAATATCTCAATTCCTCCAATGATCAAAATGATCCCCTGATCCTCTTCCATCATCTCTCCTTGTTGATATGAACTCTCAGCCAGGTTCATGAGACTGTCAGACAATCTCCTCCTCTTTCCCTTACCCACCTGGAAATTTGGGACTCCACCTCTGCCGTCCTAGAAGTCTATGAGATCTTCACATGATCTCATCTCATTGCCCACCTGAAAATTTGAATTTTCATCTCTGACCTCCTAACAATTTATGATATCAACCGTTGATCTCTTCCTAATGCCCCCCTGGCAATTTGAACCTTCATCACTGAGGCTCTTTCTAACTTTTGGCTCATAGATGTGAACCACTTTCCCTGTGTCACTGAGGGTTTCAACTTCCCTTAGCCACCTCCTTACTATATGTTGTTTCCTTCGGGCAAACAACTTCTGAACATGCCATTTGGCTCTCCTCTTCAAAGGCCATTCATATGTCTAGTGTACCTTTTCTTCTTACTGCATCCTCCATGTCAGCCTCTCCATCCCTACTCTGATATCCCTGAGCTCTTTTTCTATCTCATCTTCTTTTTTTTCTGCTGGTGGTCCTTGTTTTGACCACACCGATGGCCTTCAGTAACCATTTTCACCCCCTGCTTGGCATCCTGGAAGGTCTGTGCATTATTCTGTCCCCCAGAGAATCTCCAACTTTTCCCTGCAACCTACCTCGATGTCCATTTGTTGTTGCATATGTGAAACCATCATTCACAGAGCATCACACTATGTCTCCTCCTTCACCTATTGTCTATAGGCACAATTAAGCTTCTAAAACCATTTGATGTTATCAATTTACCTCTTTTAAACTTCTCACATTTGCCTACGATCTGCAGACAAATTTTAAGCTATGATACCACTTGATACAGACCCCCCTTCTCTCCTCGGGGTTGTGCAACCTTCCGGTCAAGGATTGTTAAATATTCTCGAGCAAGATCATCTCCTTGAAAACATACTGGTCTCAAACTCAATCAAACACAGTCCCTGTTATCACCCTCCGAATTTTCATGGTCATGATCTGATGGTTACCGATTTGCCCATCGATCGACAATTCATAGTAATTGCGGGCTGCCAACGTGCTCGCTCTTTATCGGAGAGTTTTGTCCCCACAATCAGAAAAGTGCTCACCCAATCTCAATTGAACTGTGGTCATTGATCCCCTTTCCCGATGAGATCAGCGACACTAGCGAATAGCGGGCTGCAAACTAACACGTTCACTATTTTTTCCTCTCCTCCCCGCAATGGTTCCCCACTGTCGATTTTTCATTCTCAGATCGACGACTATCCACGGTCCTTCTTTCTTAGAACCCTTTTCCAAATTGCAAACTAGCATGCGCTAGCTCCTTCTTCACATGCGACCTTGGCTACGACTCGGGCTAAACCTCCTAAAGCGCTTCAGACTTTCAGCTTCGGCAAAATGTTAAAAACATTTCTCCACAAATCCCCAGAGCTCTAAACTCACGGAGCGTCGAATCCACAACGGGATTGAAGGTCCATAACCCCCGCTCAAATCAATGATTCGTAGTGACTCTGGGAGTTTGGGATTCGATCGTTCTGCCCGTTCCAATACCTTACGCTTCCAGAGCGCTGCACTAATAGAGGTAATATATGTCCTCCACGTGTCTCTCTCAAATGGACGGTTGTGATCTCATTCGGCCTTCGGGACTTCGGGATTTTTTCACACTCCACTACCGGAACCTTCTGAAGTGACTATCCCCGAAGTTTGAGATCTATCGACACGTATCTCCTACCAACCAATGGCCTGGATCTATTTGGCCTTCGTCTCTTCAGCAATTTCGCTTTCTCCTTGTCCACAAAACTTCTGAAGTGATCTCGCTCCGGAGTTGTGGATCTTACGCCACCTGTCCCTCTGGATGATGGACGGTCTCAACTGGCTTCGGGACTTATACTATCTCATTCTCTTGTGTGCTTCAAAATTCCCGAATGTACGAAGTCCGAAGGAATTCTACTATTATCCCTCATGTAACTTCCTTTAGATCTGATAGTTGTCAGACCTCGCGTTAAGATCCGACGGTTGGGATCTATCTTTCTCCCCTGCGTGCTCCCTTCTACCTAGACTTAGATCTAACGATCCAGATTTGTCTATGCATCCAATCCAATGGCTCTTGTAGCCTTCTCCTCCAATGTGGCTGCATTATTCCTTCTATGACAAAGGAAATTACTCGAGATTTCAAAGGCTCGGTCTTTCCTTCTCCCTCTATGAGACCGATTGTTCGAACCTCGGCTTGCGCTGCACCTCCTGAGCTTGAACTTGAATTAAGTTCACCTGCACACACTTGCACTCCTCTC
>JZKD02S1765506.1:83753-96374 GCA_000966675.3 Picea glauca | reverse complement strand
CCTGACGTCTCCCTTTTGAGCTCATATTGTGACATTTTTAGCATTTAATGTGACAAACAGTGTAATATTGTTAGTCAGCCTTGTCGACTGTTTTAAATGACCTATTTTGTAATTAGAGGTCATTAGGATGATATAAATAGAGGACGTTGCCTCTCATTTTTAAGGAACACAACTCACTCTCTTGTGAGAGAATCATTTTAGTCATTTGTCTTGGTATTTTGCTCTTGGAAGTGAGGCGCTACTCTTGTGGAGGATCATTCTTGGCATGTTTATGGTGTTTTCTATCATTGGAAGGTTTACAACTAGGGTTTGATAAGCTTTTCATTGATTTGTAAGTGTATTTCTCATGCAAAACTTCTTAAATGAATGGTTGTAGGTTAAATCTCTTGCATTTATTGTTACACTGATATTATTTTGCTTAATCATTGAAACCCTAGGTAGCAAGCACACAAGTAGGTCCTTGCTATATGTCCCCATGGTAGAAAACTTGTTTTAGCCATTGATTTAGGAGGATATAGCCTAGCCGTTGCTACACTTGTTCCCCTTTTTCTGAGTTAGCCTTTTAGCATAAGTTGAAGAAAGAAGACGTCCTAGGCCTAATTGATTTTACACCTAGGGTTTTGACTTTTTAGGGTTTGAAGGGCCTTGCTCTTGCAACACCTTTCACCTTTAGATTTGTGTTTTAAAGCTAGCCGTTTTGCCAAGGATTTTTAAGGAAAGAGGGAGGAGCATGAGGCCTTGCTTAAGCAACACTGGAATGAGCCTCCTCCCCTTAGGGTTTTGACTCTATGGCCCTGCCATTGCAGCACCATAAAGCCTAACCCTCTTGTCCTTAGATTTAGATTCTCCCGAGACTTAGCCTTGCTTCTTGACTCCATAATACCCTAAGGCACTAGTCTAACTATCCAACGTTGAGCTTCTTGTGCCAAAATAACTCTTTCAAACTTCTTAAATTTGAAATCCTAACTAACCGTAATGTCTCACTAACCCTAATTTGATGATGACGTCATGCCTCTTTTGAGCTCTTGGTTGATGTAAAACGTTATGGCATAGTCATCTAAGTGATAGACATTGAAGAGTTGATAATTTCCATTAGCCTATTTGCAAAACGTCCACCTCTTTGTCTACCAAGCTAACCCTAGAATAAGGTTGACGTCACCTCTAATAAGCTTGACGCAGCAAACTTGTCTTAAATGAGCATTTAATGATATTTGATGCATGGTGTTAATTCAAAGATTGATTTTATACATTGAATATCATATCATTTCCAGTGTTTATTGAGAAGTAATATTATAAGCCATAGTCATTTTTGCAATCATTGACTTCGTCAATAATAACTGCTATTTAAGCTCATGTGTATTAAATGTTGATAGTCATTAAATTATGAAGTACTGACCACTGTTGCACATTTTAGTTTTATTGTTGCTTTGTCTCGCAAACAGGTGCCATTCTGTGGTTTATCTCCATATTGACTATCTTCTTGGCGGTAATCTGTGAAGGGAAAACCTACTTTAATCTTTTGAGCCTTAATCCCTTGAGCATTTCCCTTTCAATACCCCAGATTGCCAGGGACGTCTCCCTTGGGTTTAGCCACCCTAAATAGAAAGAGCCCCCCATCGTGGTGACAATGGGTGGGGAAGCTCCCGTTACGCCAGTTTGATCCTTACCTTTCAGCTATTTGACCTAGACTACAAACTGAGCGATAACACACCCTACTTCTCTTGGTAGTTGTTCACACTTGGAGGGGTTATTTGGAGGTTATTTGAGGCTTTATTATGGAGGGCTCATTTCTTGGGCACGGTTTCCAAGGTTGAGGAATATTTTATTGTTTTATCTCTCATGCACCTTGGAGGCTGCACTTTGTGAGATTTCCTAGGTGGACCCTTGAGTACATCCTCCTAGGTTGAACATTATATAATTACATTCTGCATGCATCCATTCTTGGAGGGCGAATTCTTGGGGCCCTTTTGCATGTTGACCTAGTTATCATACCTATTCTTAATAGTACACCCTTTCTTGGAGACTTTTGAGGTTATCCCTTTCCTACTTTGGATGAGAGCGAGTTCTCCTTAAGAGGATTGTGTCCACATACTGTGACATGGTCAACCATGGATTGAGGGATCTAACTAATCCATTTTTATGTCATGGAGTTAGTTAGCAAAAAATGTTTTTTTAATGTATGAGAGAAGAGACTCCCTCTATAAAAAGGAGTTTTCTCTCCATTTTAATGGTTGTTGGGACTTTGAGGATTGAGGAGCTCTGCCCTTGGACTTCATTTGTACATCACATGCTTAGCCTTATGGAAGATTGGAGGTATATTTTCATTTTATGTGAGGCTTTCATTGTGCACTTATTCTTTCACATGTTGATTTCTATTGTAGGAAACCCTTGTATTATTGATGTGATTGCCTTGTAATGAACCATGCTTCATTTGGATAGAGTAATGTGAGGATCTTATCCCTCTTATCGCTATTGTTGTTATGTTAGCCTCGCATCTTATAAACTAATAGTTGTTGGATTAATATGATGTCACCTTCATACCAACGTTTTGAATATCACACCTAGCTTTCCAAGGGCAATTTTCTGCAAACTATTTCATCAAGCTAAGGTTGATTTGTGGCATGCATAGCAGCCCCTATTGCCTTATATCTTAATGTACTTGCCCTCTTTGATCTATGCTTCCTTGATTCCATTTGCCCAAGGTGTGATTAGGCACTTGGTCTTGGGGTTTTCCTTTATATTTCCTTCTCACACCATTTATTCTTCCATTATACTACATCCACTTGTTTTGTTAAAACTTACTCTTCATGAATCACCTTCTACCTCCACTCTATAGCCTTAGCAATCCTACCTTTAGAGAAAACCCCATGTTGAGATGGAGAAGAGGCAACCAAAAGTGAGAAGAGGAGCTATTGTGGTGACAGTGGGTAGCATTCCTGAGTTGCACAAGACTAGCCCCTTGATGCTTGGAACTTGATATCATTTGGGGGTACTAGATTTTGTTGTAACGGGCACTTAGTACTACCCAAAAGCAAAAATAACTTTAGCTTTGTCAATAACTGAATTTTGAAACAAAACCACAGTTTCAAATCTGTTATGCGCCATCCCTACATGCTATAGGAGTGAGGTAATACACAAGACAAACAAGGAGACAAAAACTAAAACCAAATACATAGCTAAGAAATATTTAATTATCGACTTATTTATCACTATCTAGATAGGTTCCAAGAAGCGACCAGTTCATTCCTTTCACTTGGTAAACAGGTCCTATCAACCCATTTTAGTCATAACTAATTTGTCAAATTTCAAAACTTGCATTTCACATGAAAATAATTTTACTTCAATGAAGAGATTGCAAAACAAGGGTATTAAGTGCAAAAAGCCTGAATAGAACAGACATAACAAATGCCAAAATGATGTGTAACAACATAGGAAAATGTACCTGAAAGGCTGATATTATGTCATAGGTGTGACCTTGGAAATGACCAGGCTGCAATAATATTAAGTCACAAGAATGCAAATCAGATAGAAATTTCACTTAATACCTTAGTTCCACTTGATTTTTAGAACACCAACACTATGACCATTTCTTTATCTTTGATAATCCTCAACTTATCCATCACAAAAATAATTCCGAATATTTTGACACAAAGTAGTAAATATTTCCAGAGAAGCAAGCAGAAGATAAATCAATAATTATGTTGAGCTGAATTTGGTCAGCGTTATTGCACACATATCAAAATGGAAAAAACACTGTCGATATTGGTTAAACCATTAGGAAATTTTATATATCATGATATGTGTATCTACTACATTACACAAAAGGTCTTTCAAGACTTCCAAGCATTACAGCTTATGCTTAAGATTTCCTATTCTTATGAAATCTTTCTTTACTTTCCAATAATAAAGAAAATAACCTTAGAAGAGCGATGCAAACCATAGTAAGAAACACCTAACCTTGATGGTCCCTCCATAAACCATAATGCTAGGTCGATTGAGGCGTCCCATTGCCATAAGGGTACCAGGCATCTGCATAAAGAATAATGTCTGATTACCAATCTCGGAAAACTGAACTTAATGAACATCATCTCTTCCAGAACTTTGAAACATTTAGAATGAAGAAAAATACATTGAGCTGTGACTATTTTTGTTTTCAAAGATATCCAAGATACTACATTTATTACATCAGAAAATTTATTTCAAGCCAAGTACCAGGAACCCCATCCCCTCCATTTCCAGCAAACAAAGATTTTTTTTGAAATATACTTCTAAATCTGTATTAATGACACTGATGTTCAATGCATATTAAAAATATAATGGATTTTGAATTTGTGGGAGAAGGTTTTCCATGGCCTGAAGGATTGTGATCTTCGAAGACTGTTACAGAGTTATTGTCCGTCTTTCTGCATGGAATTGGCCTGCCTGGCCTGTCAGGCCACGGCCATTGGATCATAAGGCTGGTGAGGGTACTATGGGCTCCTCACTGCCCATAAACACCATTAATCTGTTTGGAGCTGCCACTGGTCCAGAGAGTGGTCATGGTGCCAAAGACTCCCTGGAAATTCATTCCAAAGGTTTACCACAAGGTATTAACCCACCTCTTGATATTGATCTTTCTGAATGTGAATATGATTGTTTATGTAATCAGTTTCGTGCACACTCCATTCTAGCGTATTTTGTCGGAGGGTGCCTCCTCGGGCGGTTATCTAAGGATGGATCGAGAAAGTGTGAGAGGCACAAGGTTGGCATTGTACCCATACCCGCAGCATGACAAAAAGCTTTCTTCTGTGGAAGATCAATGACCTGGCTCATGTGATGGAAATCTTGCACTGAGTCACTTTGGTTGAACACCCTAGCTGTCTTTTCTGCCTAGTCTCATGATGTTTCCACCGATAAAGCTGCTTGGTTGTCTTGCCTAGTCTTGATTGAATTTCCCAACCTCTCAATGAAAAAATTCTAGCCAACTCTCGAGCACATTTCTGTCCCCTTAAGGGATTCATTTTTCACAACCCTAAACAGTTCTTTAACCCTAGACCCCAACGTTAAGTTTGCGTTAAGGTGAATCTTTCAAAGGACTTTGAGGAATTCGTGCTCATCCAAGTAGGGGATAGGGTTATTTGACAGCAATCCACTACGTCAACCTGCCTAACACCCACTTTCGATGTCAAAGCCTTAATCACTGTATCTGTGATCCAAATTGGATCTGGAAAAAAAAATTGAATGGCTATCGGCTCAAGTTAATGCAAGACTCTCAGTGAACAAAGAAGTATGGCAACAAAAGCGAAGTTCATGAATAGAGATGGTGTTGATGAGTTAGGAGAGGGGTTGATGGCGTGAAGGGCCCCATGCTAAATCAACCAATGTCCATGCCTGCACATAATGTTGCACTGCCAATGCAAGCATTAAGAAATTAAACAAAAGGAAGAAAAGGAAAAAAATGAACAAGGAAAAGACAAAAGAGAGATAAGATCAGAATGAAAGAACCATATACTAAAGTGCTACCAGAAAAACGAAATAGAGAAGGGAAGCATTGGACTTGCGGGAAGCTGAAGAGTTGGGGATGCCTAGCCTTCCTGCTGACCCCTCAGCTGAGCCATTCTTCAATAAATTCAGGCACAACAAGTTAGAAGGGGTTCTTTGGTAGAGATTGTATGGGAATGTTGTTCAAACTCCTATGAGCGGACTATAAATGAGAACCAGAGAGCCAGACTGAACTATAAACCTACAGATTTTCTGAGAAATATAGGTTGACTGAAACCATTCGAATGTTGGTTTTCCAGTTTGGGTTTCTACAGTAAAATCTCTATGTCCATTATGAGTTTTATTTTACTGTTGTGTGATGGAATTGCAATTGTATCTGCGTTCAATAGATTGTTATGATAAATTTCAGTCTGTGTTGATATCAATTTCTACTTAAAATCAGTTCTTGTCCATCGTTTTGCTAATTAAAACAGCTAAGAGACTCGAACCATCCATCTAATTTGCCAAATGAGATCAACGGTTGTGGTAGAATAGTAGTAGTTGTAGTTGTCGTTTGTTGGCCAAATTGCTAATTTTAACTCCTTGTATTTAGCAATTACTCCTCTCAACAACCATTGGGTTTGTGATTAGAGTGTGAATCCACTAAAACCCAGCAAGATGAACTGAAAAACTTCAACACTTTAATACCCAGAAAAATTATTCACCATATAAAAATTCTGAAAATGTTATTTTGCAGTTACAGCTAGGTTTCTTCACAGAAATAAAATCGCACGGCAGAAATAAACTTAGGAACAATGAAGAATCTAACAGCAATCACATCACATGAGAGACACCAAGATTTTTGGGTAAAATAACCCCTGGAAAAAACCAATGTGGGAAAACCAGTTCTCCAGTTTGTGGATTTTTTATTATGCAGCAGCAGATATGGAAAATTCTTACAGAGCAGATCAATTTACATCAGTGGCTGAGGAAACCCCAGCGATTTCCTTCCCAGCACCTGTACGGCCCTCTCCAAACCAAATTGAACCCAGCAACACAAATTGAACCCAGCAACACATAAATCGCCCCAGAAAATCAGCCTCTGCGCAAATCGTACGGCCCAGCTGCGCTGTCTCTATGCCACACATGCGGCTCTCTCAGATCTGTAGCACGCCCTCTGCGAAATGCTCAGGAAGCAAGTAGATCCACCTGCAAAAATCTCTCCTCCGTCTCTACTGCAATCTCTCTCCAGCAAACCCTCAAGCGATTCGCTTCTCTCCAGCTGCAAATCGCTTTCTCTCAATGAATAATGTGCCCAGCCACCAAGTCGATTTCATTTTATCTCAATGAGCAAGCAAAAACCCTATCTCCAAAGAGATCAAGGGCTGAGATCAACCATCAGTGTCTCAATGAAATGGATGGCCCAGATTAAAAGACCATCACTAAAATTATTCACTTTTAACTTTAGAAAAGTGCTCATTAAATCAACATTAAAATATAACACATTTAATGTACTTTTTCCTAAGTTAAACTTAGGAAAGAGATTTAACCCATCAACTTGGCTAGTTTCATTGTCTCCCACCATGCTAGACGCCACCACATGGAAGAAGACCTTCTGAGTTACCCTTCTCAACACTCCCTCTTAACGAGGAAGGGATTCTGAACTAACCTCACCTTGTCTCTAAACTTCAAGAACTTCTGTCTGCAAAGTGCCTTGGTAAATATATCTGCCATCTTATCATCTATCCGTATGTATTGGAGCCTCACAGCTCCCCCCTATACATAATTTCGTATGAAGTGATAGTGGATGTCTATATGCTTGCTACGATCATGAAACACGGGTTCTCAAAGAGCCCGATGCAACTTTGATTATCGCAAGGTATCACAGTAGCTTCTAACTTCTCACCAAACAATCCCAAGAACAACTTCCTTAACCATAGTGCTTTGCATGCTACTAAACTAGTTGCCATGTACTCCGCCTCAGCAGAGCTCAATGCCACTAATCTTTGCTTCTTGCTGAACCAAGATATAATACCCGATCCTATGCTGAAGCAACACCCTGAAGTGCTCTTTTTGTCCTTTGCACATCCTGCCCAATCAACGTCTGTAAAACCTACCAATCTCACTCCACCACTACGCTCATACAACAACCCGTACTCCACTCTACCTCTCAAGTAGCGAAGTACATGCTTCGCAGTTATCCAATGAACTCTCTGAGGGTCCACCATGAACTGACTCAAAGAGTTAACTGCAAAGCTAATATCCAGCCTAGTGTTGACCAAATACATGGGCGATCCAATAAGCCAACGATAGATGGTGGGGTCTACTGTCTCAGAACTAGATACATCAATCTTCCTCCAGTTCGTCACGAGAGGCGTGGAGATGGGCCTACAATCTGTCATCCTGAACTTGTGCAAGATCTCTATTGTATACTTCCCCTGTCCTAAGAAGGGCGCCCATGTGTTTGCCAAACCTCCAAACCAAGGAAGTAATGCATCAAACCAAGGTCTTTCATCTCAAACTCTGTTGCAAGATTAACCTTGCACTCTGCAATCAACTGCTCATCTCTAGTAAAAAAGAGATCATCAACATAAAGTACCAGTATGCGAGGCACCTCACCTGCTAGAAAATAGAGGTTCGGATCAGCCTCACTCCGTTGGAATCCCATTTCTCTCAAGTAGTTGTCAATCCTCGAGTACCACGCCCGAGGTGCCTGCTTGAGCCCATACAAGGCTCGTCTCAACCTACAAACATGTGTATCCCTATCTCCAACCTCAAAACCCTCAGGCTACTCAATATAGACTTCTTCCTCAATAACTTCGTTGAGGAAGGCAGTCTTCACATCCATTTGATGAACGCGCCAAACCATCTCTGCTACAAGTGAAATCACTGCACGGATGGAGGAATATCTAGCCACAGGGGTGAAAGTCTCTTCGTAATCGACTCCCTCTTTTTCTGCAAACCTCTTGGCTACAAAGCGCACCTTATACTTCTCCACGCTTCCATCTGTTGCATGTTTGACTTTATAGATCCATCTTGATCCAACCACTCATTTGTCTTCTAGCATGGGCACCACCTCCCATACATCGTTCTTCATGATAGAGGCATACTCCTCCATCATGGCCTCCTGCCACACTCCATGTTGTGCAGCCTACTCATAAGTGGAAGGCACGGCATCTATAAGCTCTATCATGAGTGCCATGTACCCAAATCTCTGCGGTGGTTTACTCTGTCTAAAAGATCTCTCTTGAGGTACTACCTGTCTAGAATCACTAATTGTGGACCTATACCACTTAGGTCGTGGCCTAAGCTCAATCTCCTGTGGAATAGCATCATGTTGCTCATTTTCCTCATCAATCTGCTGACTGTCCTGTCCACTAGTCTCCCTCTCAACACTAGTACATGTACCTGTAAGTTGCACCTTGTGCCTGTGACTCAGTACTTTGTACCCCCTCAATCTTTTGCCCTGAGTCTTGTCCCTGTTGGTCCTCTACCTGCATTGGCATATCTCTAGATCTCCTCAAGGCTCACTCCTCCTCGAACTACACGTCTCTACTTACCACAATCCTCCCGCGCCCTGGCACAAAGATGCAGTAAGCCTTGGAGACCTCATTGTAACCAACTAGTATCCCCTTCTCTCCTATGGGGTCCATCTTTGTCCTCTTCTCCAAAGGGACATGACAATAACAGACACTTCCAAAGATGTGAAGATGACTCACATCTAGCCTAGTACCTATATAGACCTCCTTATGTGTCAATTTCCCCAGAATGGTATGGGGACTCCTATTTTGTATGTATACAGTTGTGCGACAGGCCTTTGCCCATAGAAACATTGGCAATCCCTAATCATGTATAATGGCACGTGTCGCACCCACTATAGTTCTATTCTTGCGTTATGCCACTCCATTCTATTGCGGGTTATAAGGAACAGTGAGCTCTTTCTTGATATCCTGTGCAGCACAATACTCCACAAACTCATTAGAGGTGTAACCCCCATTATCCGATCTGAGTACCCGGATCCTCCTACCAGACTGGTTCTCCACCAGAGATCTAAACTCCCTGAACCTGTCAAAGACCTCATCCTTGGTCTTAAGGAGATATATCCAGATTTTCCTAGAGTAGTCATCAATAAATATCACGTAGTAGTTGAAGCCACTAACTAACTGCACACTCATAAAACCACAAACATCCGAATGGATTAGATCCAAGATCCCCTTGGACCTATTCTCACTAGATGAAAATCCCTTGCGGGCATACTTTCCCAATGCGCAACCCTTACAAGGATCGTGCTTCTCTATTGTCACCTGGGGCACTCTTGTAACTGTCTGTCTCAAATGACCCAACGCACCAAAATGCAAACGTGCCATCTGTCTATGCCATAACTCACTCAAATCTGTGTTGTTGTTGACTAATGCTTTCGTTGGCTCAAAATGCAATCTATATACTTTCTCACTACGAACCCCAATTACCTTATCCATCTTGGTTGTAGACCCCTTTGGTCTAATGTACACCTTCCCTCCACAGAAGGTCACTTCAAACCCTTTATCCTCCAGGGTCGAAACCGAAATGAGGTTCTTGGTAAGACCAAGAACATACAATACGTCAGCAAAACGGAGTGGTTTACCCGACTCCCTCTGAAATGACACTATGCCTATGCCGTGCGCCTTATAGCGCACATCATCTCCTAGCTTATAACACCCCAGGTTTTGAACCCCCCATTTTAAATAATGTATTGATACAATGTTGAGAGGCCTGAGTGCCCAAACAATTATTAAAGGGCCAGTATGCCCAAGAAATGTAATGTTTCGATCATCATTAATAATAAACACATCGTTGGCTGCTAAACGGACAAGGACTAGAGTTATAGGGGGCTATGATTCCACAAGAGAGGGGGCTTGGGAGGCTAAATTTTTATTCCTATGTTAATTTCCTTTTTGCCTAAGGGAGGGGATCGGTTACGTGAGCTTCTTCGGGAGGCCAAGAGGTTCTTGATTTCCCCACGAAATACTTAAACCCGCCCCTGGTACGATTGTGGGGTTGGTCATTGGCTCGTCTGCTCCATCACCTTCGCGTTACCCCATTCTTTCCCTCACGCACTCCCATGCACTCACCTACCTCCTCCATCCATCCTCACCTGCGTCTTGGTTTTGGGAAGGGGGACAGAACTGCTGAAGAATTAGCCACGTGATAGTTGGTTGTAATGGTCGTTGGAGTGATCTAGTCGTGCCTTGAGGCCTGCATGTCTAAGATGCAGTGGCCTGTGTCCAGCGTTGCTCACAGCAGCGAGTCCTGAGAGTTCCAGCCTTGAGATTCTGGACCAGTTGCGCTGGAGACCCGAATAAGGAGAAGGACTGCCTTAGGGACTATGTGGCAGAGAAAGGTGGAGTTTCGTTCTCTCGGGTGGTGCAAGCTAGGTAGAAGAGAGTTGGGTACTTGGATTGTTGTGGGTGTTGGAGAGCCTAAGAGAGCTTTAGTGATAACTGGTTTGGGAAGACAAGTAACACTCTGGAACCGTCCTTGTGGATTCATAGCCCTGGCTCGGGGGTGACGCTGCTGTTGAGATTTGGAGCAATAGTGTCTACAGTTGGGTGGAACGTCCTTGGTCTGCAGCCAGTTGGTGTCATCTTTCATAAAGATAAGTGCTCTATGTTGTGATGTTATTATCTGTGTATGAATGTTTTTCCGCTATATATTTAATTATCGTTAATTGAATCTTTGGAATATGCATGCTCACTGGATACTGTTGTGCATGTCGTTAATTATGGTGTCTTATGCATCCTTAATAAATAAACAAGGTATCGGTATGCGAAAGAAGTCCAAGGGTGGGTTTGCAGGTAGCATACCCCGGCNGGATTCATAGCCCTGGCTCGGGGGTGACGCTGCTGTTGAGATTTGGAGCAGTAGTGTCTACAGTTGGGTGGAACGTCCTTGGTCTGCAGCCAGTTGGTGTCATCTTTCATAAAGATAAGTGCTCTATGTTGTGATGTTATTATCTGTGTATGAATGTTTTTCCACTATATATTTAATTATCGTTAATTGAATCTTTGGAATATGCATGCTCACTGGATATTGTTGTGCATGTCGTTAATTATGTTATCTTATGCATCCTTAATAAATAAACAAGGTATCGGTATGCGAAAGAAGTCCAAGGGTGGGTTTGCAGGTAGCATACCCCGGCCTATGGCTAGTTGGGTATGTTACAGTTTGGTATCAGAGCTTCTAGTTGAAACACCGGGCCGGTATGGGCCGGGTCTGTTGGTCAGAGTCTAGTGGTCGAGATCGAACTCTGACTGTGAAGTTGAAAAGCTCAGGAGGAATGGCGTTGCAGAAGCTACGCAGGAGACGGAACGTCATAGATCCTCTGTAGGGGTTCGAAGGATCGTGACTGTCCTCTTCGAATTCGGGAGCGATCGCGACTGTAGGATCAAGGTAGATCCGGGATCGTTGGATCGGAGGACAGGTGAATATGGGCCGCCTGACCCAGAGGTAAGTGCACGGGCTTGTTATCGCACGGTTTGTAGGAGAGGTTTAAGGTAGCTTGAGTCAAGGCTTAAAACCGACGTAACAGGAGCTTCCCCACCCACTGTCACCTCGATGGGGAGCTCTTTCTATTTAGGATGGCTAGTCCACGGGAGACGTCCCTAAGCAATCGGGTTTAATGAAGGGCTAAAGGTATAATGGATCAAAGTGAGATATTCCCTTTCACTGATTACTGCCAAAGAGGAGATAGTCAAGAAGAATGTCTTCCACTGGATGGCACCTGTTTTGCGAGACAAGACAAATAAACTAGAATGTGTGCTTGCAGTGGGTTAGTACTTCACATCTAATGACTATCTTCAAATATATATGAGCAAATGATCAAATGCAATTATTGATAAAGTCAATGATTGCTAAACAAAGCCAATGACTAAGATCACTCCTTCAATAAAGCATAAGAGATAATGAGCATTCAATGTGCACAATTAAAACCTTGTATTTATATCACAATGCTACAAATATCAGTCTGCTCATAGTAGATAATGTTGCTGCATTATAAATATTATTGTTGTTATAGATATGACGTCAGCCTTAGTATTGGTTCATAAATTAAGACAATGAGTAGAACGTTTGTCAACTAAGCTTATGATAACAATTTATAACTCAATGTCTATTTTAGCAAGG
>JZKD02S1765506.1:50183-61637 GCA_000966675.3 Picea glauca | reverse complement strand
GAGTTCTTGTTAACCATTGAATAGTAGATCTGTGATCATCAGATCTAACTTTTACTGAGTTTATTACTGTCTCACTTTAGATCTCCCAGATCTGAATGCTAGTTAAAGTATTTGAATTTATTGAATCTTAGATCTAGTTGTTTTATTCACTGAAATTAAAAAGATACTACTGTTCTGCTCTATTGCCCTAATTCTAACAAACCGTACCTCGAAGGTACCTGAGCACATGTTTTGGTGCAACCCAATGCACCTGCCTCGACTCTTCCATGAACCGACTCAAGGTGTTGACAAAAAAACAAATATCTGGTCTCGTATTAACTAGATACATCAATGACCCAATCAACTGCCTGTACATCATGGGATCCACCAAGTCTGACTCTGAAGCCCCCAACATATTCAGGTTGGTGGTCATGGGTGTAGTCATGGACTTACAGTCCATCATCTCAAATCTCTTCAGTATCTCAATTGCATACTTACCCTGTTCGAGGAAGATCTCGCTTGGCTGTTGCCACACCTATAATCCCAAGAAGTAATGCATCAATCCAATATCCTTCATCTCAAACTCTGAGGCCAATTCCTTTTTGCACCTAGCAATGAGCTTTTCAGCTCCTGTGAGAAACAAATCATCGACATATAACACCAATATGAGAGGATCCTTACCAATGTGTAGGAGATATAGGTTGGGGTCTGCATCACTCTTGGTGAAGCCCAAGTTCTGCAAATACCCATCAATCCTTGAGTACCATGCCCTAAGTGCCTTCTTGAGTCCATACAATGCCTTCTTCAACCTGTAGACATGAGTTTTCCTCCCATGTCCCTCAGAGCCTCGAGGTTGCTCTATGTATACTTCCTCCTCAATCACACTGTTGAGAAATGTTCTCTTCACATCCATCTGATGGATCTTCCACTTCATAACTGAAGCGAGAGAAATGACCGTCCTGATGGAAGTATACCTGGCCATTGGGGCAAAGGTCTCCTCGTAGTCTACTCCGTCTTTCTGGGAGAACCCTCTTGCTACGAATCTTGCCTTGTACTTCTCGATACTGCCATCTGCAGTTTGCTTGATCTTGTAGATCCACTTGGAAGTCACTACAGACTTCCCTTTCGGTCTCAGAACTATATCCCAAACGTCATTCTTCATGATAGATTGGTACTCCTCCATCATGGCATCCTTCGAAACCTGCTGGCCTGATGCTTCCTCAAAATTGGAAGGCTCAGAATCAATAATATTGCTCATAAGAGCCACATAGCTGGAGAATCTCTGTGGAGGCCTACTCTCCCTGAAGGTGCCTCTGGGAGCTGTGTGCCCCTCTGCATCCCTCAAAGTATCTTGAAGCCATCTAGGTCTCGTGTCCTCATTGCTAGGAGGATCCCCTGGATTCACAAGCTCTTCTGACTCCTCATGATTTGAGGGTTGCTCCTCAGTACTGGATGGTCCTGCACTCGCCTCAATCTTTGGAGCCTCCTGTTCCTCACCACATGCTGTGGTCTCACGAGACCTCCTAAAGGCTAAGTCCTCCTCAAACCTGACATCCTGACTAACCTCAACATATCGTTGTCCTGGAATGTAGATGATGTAGGCCTTTGATGTCTCACTATATCCCACAAACACTCCCTTCTTCCTAGAAGGATCTAACTTCGTTCTCTTCTCCTTAGGAACATGGATGTAGACAGGACAACCAAAGATCCTCAAATGCCCTATCTCTAGTCTCACTCCTGTGAATGCCTCCTTAGGAGTCTTGTCTTCTAGGATCCTATGAAGACTCCTGTTCTGAACATAAAATGTAGTGTTGCATGTTTCTGCCCAGAGAATCATGGGTAAATCCTGGTCATGTAACATTGCCCTGGCTGCCTCAATTATTGTCCGGCTCTTCCTCTCTGCAACCCCATTCTGTTGTGGGTTGAAGGGCACTGTCAACTCCCTCTTAATCCCTTCTTCCTTGCAAAAATTCTTGAACTTGTTAGAGGTATACTCAACCCGTTATCTTACCTTAAAACTTTGATCTTCTTCCTTGTGTGATTCTCCACCAGAGCTCTGAACTCCTTGAATCGACTGAAGACTTCATCCTTAGTCTTCATGAAGAAGATCCATGTCCTTCGGGAATAGGCATCAATAAAGGTCACGTAATACTGACAACCTCTCACAGATGGAACTGACATTGGTCCACACACATCTGAATGTACCAGGTCCATGATCTTCTTGGACCTACTACCACTGCTTGGAAAAACAACCTTGGTATTCTTGCCAAGTGCACAACCTTTGAATACTCCTTGGTGTTCAGTTCCAAACTCTGGACGACTTGTAACCATCTTCCTCAATACTGGCAGTGCCTGGGGATGCAAGTGTCCCAATCTCCTATGCCAAAGCTCGCATAGATTATCACTGTTGTGTACCAGGGCCTGAGCTGGCTGACCAGTCAGCTTGTAGAGACTGCCATCATGAGTACCAATGACTTCTACGGAGTTAAGACTCAATCCTTTTGGCCAAGTAAGAACTTGCCCATCTACGAATGCCATTGCATACCCTCTGTCCTCCATGGCAGACATAGAAAGTAGGTTCTTCTTCAGTCCAGGTATATACAACACTTCACTCATCTTGAGGGGATTTCTGGACTTCAACTGAAATGAGGCTGTGCCAATTCCCTTGACTGCATACTTGGCATTATCACCAAGTTCCACTTGCAGTTGAGAGTTCTCCTCGGTCAAACTGGTGAGTGATTTATGTGATCCTGTTATATGATGAGAAGCTCCACTGTCCACCAACCGAATCTCGAATGTGACCTGCCTAGAACAAAAAATCTGCTCAACTGTGTCTCAAAGGATGATTCCCTCTTTTCCTTCAAACCTTCATCTCTGATACCATGTCAATTTTCATATGCAAATCCATGTAACTAATTTCAGATCTGAAAATTGCTTGCTAGTGATTCAACAATAAACCCTAGCTGTTATCATTGAACAACTTTACACTGAAAATCTGACAGGAAATTTACAATAGCGGAAACATCAAGATCTAAGACGAATCATTTACACATTTGAGACAAATTTTTTTTGTTCTGTAAATATCAATTTCAAAAATTTTCTGAAGGAAAAATCAGCCTTCTTTACAACCAGAAAAATCACCAAAACAGAGGAAAAAATCTGTCCTTGCAAATTCAGAAATTTAACAACCAACTCAGCAAAATACTTGGAAGAATTTCCAACCAACAAACCTGCCACCGATCACCTGTACAACCTGCTGATGTCAGCCTGTACGGACCTGCTACAACCAAAATTCTTTCACACGCGCGTCCAGAAACCTGCCCAGAATTTGCCACACGTGCTGTCAACTTGTCTCATACATGCAACCAACTTGTCTCACATGTGCGACCTGATTATCTTCACATGTGCGGCCTCTATTCTTGCTGTACGAACCTGTATAGTCCGCACGTGTGGTTCATACCACACATGCGGCTTGTTTTCTTCAATTGCTCCTCCCTTCCACAGTGCGACCTCTCTCTGCTTCAGCTGCAGCCTTATCCTCCACACGTGTGCTTCTCTCCCTGCCAAGAACAAAGATAGAAAGACCAGAAAACCCTAGGCCAGATTGCCTAGGTGCAAAAATCTCCATCCTCCTAGCACAAGTGCTTACTCACTTATGCTAACCCCATAATGTTACAATGAGATGTCACAATATCCTCCTCTCCTTTTATAGGAGTCCAATGAGTGAGTTTAGGAGCCCTTCCTAAACTCAACAATTAATTAGAATATTTTATTCTTCTTTGTGGGTGTGAAACCCCTACACAAGCCCACAAAGCCCATCAACTTGCCCATGAGGCCATAGCCTCATTTCAAGGATGATTTCACTGAAACGAAAGACTGATCTGGTGTCGACGAAGATTCCCACATGCCTGACACCTTGGCCTCTAGTGGGAATGCCTCCCAAAGATACAAAAATCAACATCTTGATCTTCAACTGAAGCATGGGGAGGTTCTTCATCTATGTTTTCCTCTCGAGGGGATGCAACAAATTCTTCGAAGGGTTCCTCATCCTTGTCTTACCATGGCTCATGGGAGGGAGGAGAGGGATGAGCATCTTCATGTAAATAATCTTCAAGCTTTGTTGGAGAAGGCTCACCATATTTTGCTTCTACATAATCACATAAGGAAAAGCATGAATCTTTTCTTTTTTTCTATTTCCACAAGAAGATCACTTGAGGGGTTAATATTATATTCCATTATTAAATCATCAATATTTTCCTCTATTCTGTTTTGCATATCAAGAAAAACACTTGCATCTTTCATTTCTTCATAACCATAAATCCAATGCTTTTGAAACTCTTTCATCAAATTCGGAGATGATTTTGTCTCCTTGGGGCTGAAATTAGAATAACAATCCCACACTCCTTTTCCTTGCATTGAATATGTAAATATTTTCATCAAGATATGCTCATAGAAAATGTTAGTTTTTACCATATAATTCATAAAAGATTCAAGGTGCCTTGAAGCCAACCAAGAATTTCCATTAAACTTTGGAACATATAGCATATGTGGATATCTTGGAATGGATGATATATCCAAAGAAACAAATACATTTTCATGAAATTTTCCTTTGGTAAAATCCATGCTTGAAACATATAAGGTGATGATCTTTTAAATTTAAGAATTGCATACCAATCATACAAAAACTAAAGATGGGGAGTCGCTAATATATTTTGAGGATTAAGAGAATTGGAGTCATAAATAAATTTCTTATATCTTGAGTGAACTCAAATCCCAAGTTATTATTATCTTTGTTTATGAGTATTACTTCTTGTAGTGTATTTCTTAGTTAGATTTTCTTTAGGTGGAGTCGCTAGATGAGATATTTAATTTATAATTTAAAGCATACTCATCAAAATAAACACACAAGAAAATGGACTTTATTCAAAATAAACGTACAAGGTGATGGACTTTATTCCCCGACAACAATGCCAAAAATGTTACCGCTTAAACTAGCATCCAAGTGGAAAGCCCAACCACGGATGCCACTTTAAGGTGACAGATGGGAGTTGTATCGCTGTCATCTCAATAGAGCTTCCCCTTCACTTTTGGCTGACACTCAAGAGGCCAAGGGGGGTATCCCTTTGATATGCAATTTATTATTAGGAGAGCCCAAGTAAATCTTAATTATGATTTAGTCAATGGAAGCAATATTTTACTTCAATAAATAAGAACAAGTGAATCCCACAAAGATACAACATGTAAAGGAAAGGATTTCGATAGCTCAACGGTATAATGCTTTAAGATATGCCTTCAAGAGAAAGAGCATAAATCACCACAACCCACTTAGATGCTTTAGATGAATTAGGAACAAGTGGATTCAAGCTCAAATCTTATTTGTTGTGTATGCAGTGAAGATATTTCAGATTTGTAAGTTGTTAATGACCATCCCAAATTTATGATGAAACTTTGAAAAGTAAAATGACAATTTAGTGAATGAATCCAAATTATCCTCTAGAGAACAACTTGAAGTCTAATATAACCACAAGAGATGTAATATTAAACTTAAAGCACAAACTGACCTTAAATGGTGTGACATTATAGATCAAATCCAACTTATGCTTAGCAAGGACAAGTCCAAGGTGAAATTGGCTCGTCTTATGTTAACAAACCTTTTTTATGTGTGTAATTATCCAAATTCTAGATTTGTATTGAGAAATAGAGTAACCCAAGAAAGTGAAATAAGCACTTTAAACCAAGATGTCTAGGGTTAGATCGATTAGGTTATTAAGATAATCAACAATGAAACATCTCAATATGCTTGCAACAAGTCTAGATCAAATATTATCACTTATGAAATATTATACTTGTATCAATACATAAATCCAAATTAGGGTTTTATGATAATTATCTTGGATTTACTTTACCAAATGCTTCCTCAAGTAAAAGGTATGCAAGTGAACGATAACTTAAGGAAAGCACACAACTAGAAGCTGAAAATGAAACTTTAAGATAACTTCTAGCTTATGAATCTATATCAAGTCTATGCTAAATATTTTATGAATGAAAAAGTATAGACTTGAGGGTATATAAATCTGTTTTTTTATCCTTTTATGCAATTTTCAGATTTACAGAAACACTAAGAACAACCCAAGGAAAGAAAGATTATGTAATGTCCCCATTTTTTGGGGTCTCTTGCTCTGCAATTGGAAGTGACTTTCTGGGTTTTTGTCAGCCTGATCATAGGGGTAATTTGATATTATTAGTGAGCTCAAATGGTTTAGAGGAGTTATATGATGCATTCAGATGCTATTTTCTGCTTCTGGTCTAGACTCCAAGATTCTGGGAGGGAGTGTCTATTTTTAGTAAGTCACCTAGTCAGGTTCGTTCATCATCTTTCATCATTGGGATCACTCCTGCGTAGTTAGCTTTCAATTCCGATGCATTTTGATCGTTCTCGTAATTTGGGAGTAATAATGAGCATTATTTAATGGATTTCACTAAAGTTGTTATTTTAATTAAATTATTTAAGGGGGACACCTTAGTGTTATAGCTCGTTGGAATCGGGATGAAATTTTTTAAATGTTGGGATGATGAAAAGTGACTTCCAGTGTCCAAAAATGTTTTAAAATGAAATAAATTGTTTTTTTGAGTTAAAAGAGTGTTATAAAGTGGCTTTAGGGGAAATATTAAAGGGATAAATTATAAAATTACTTTAAATTAATTATTGACCAGAAAAAGGTAAAAAGGGGATAAAAGAGAAATTGGAGCTCAATTCTTTTTATTCATGATCATTTTATCAAAATTGGATTTGAAGAGCTCTTGTAGCTTTTGTGGCTTTGGGGTCTAAAACCCTTAAGTGATTGGTTTTGGTGGTAAAACGAATCCACCCTAGCTGATTAGTAGTGTTATCACACAAGTTGTAGGTTGGGCAAAGCCCGACCCAACCAAAAAACGATGACAACTAAGAGAACACCTACCCGCTGTCACCTTAGGCAGGTATTCTTGTCACTTTAGAGATGAAGTAATCACCTCAAGGGGGGAATCTTGGTGACCCTAGGGGGAAATGAGATGAAGAGTGGTATGATGGAAGTGTAGCCCCTATAGGTCAAGATACTAGGTGTGGAAAGGCTTGGAAAATGGTCTTGGTGGTAGCAAATGGTTGCCAAGAGGTATAAATCCTTGCAAAAGGTGATTGTACTTGCCCGAGACACAAGAGAAGCTAATTATGCACGTAATATGTTAGGTGGACAAGCAAGTTAAGCTTGATGTCCCTAATTGCAGTTGTAAACAATATATATATCAACAACAAAAAGATAGTAAGAGCTGCAAATAAAGTGCTAAAAGTCTAGTTAAATAAACGAGAGACAAGCTAGCAAACACCAATTTAGCTCAAGAATGAAATAGAAAAACTTTAGCACGAATACAAGGCCGTCATAAATAAGTACTGCAGTGATAATTATCAGCCTTATGACTGTAGCAAATGAGTTGTTACAACCAAGAAATCAGCCACCCAAAATCACAAGTAATCCGCCCAAAAGATGCGCTAGGCCTAGTAGATTGTAGGGGTGAATTATTAGCAACTTTAGACGGTTGGTTTGTGAGTTATTAAGGAAGTTGTGTTAGGGTTGCTGTAGCCCTAATGGCTGTAGATGAAAAGTTATGACAACAACAAGAAGACCAAGAGAACTAAGACGCCCTAGAAGGGTTTGCAACCTCAAGGCATCCACAAAAGAATCCAACTTAAACAAGATTGATATCTCATCGAAACATGTTTACAAATGCAAACAATTTTAAATCAGATTAGTGCCTTTATAATTGGGTGAATGGAGTCTTTAAAGCACAAGTTAGATCAACAAGATCCCTAGGGGTGTAAATCCTCTTACTCCCTAGGGTATGCCATTCAAACCAGGGTAAGTCTAGGAGGGTATACACACTTGTATTTCTCCTAGCAACCCTTGCCCAAGAATGACTTATAAACTTAACAAATGAGATGAAGCTTAATGGAGGGTGTATACAACATACTCCTCCTAGGGTTTCAACCAACAATAACTAAGAATAAGCAAGAAATAACTAACAAATGCAGATTTTTCCTTACCAATTCCAAGAGAGAGAGAGAGAGAGAGATCAAACCCTAGTTCACCAAGCATTTACTATTCAAGAGCAAGTGAAGAAGCTTCCAAGAGGTGCGCACTACTTAACCACATCCAATCACCAAGAGATAACACCAAAGAGCATTTGCACAAGTGAGAGATACCAAAAACGCCCAAGAGGGCGCAAATTTCGGCCAAATAGTCTTCTCACAATGGGAGAGCTATGATGAAATGAGATGCAAATGATCTATATTTATACAGAAAGTTCTAAACATAGCTTGTCCACATATTTTAGGGTAAACCACAAGATAAGGGGTCAACAACCCTAATCTTGCCCCTTTACACAAAATAATCCGTTTTTAATTCATAATTTGCACATAAGTAAAACCCTAGTAAGACGTCACTCTTCTAGGGTGACGTTTTGGCACATTTTGCAAGTCGTTGGAGAAGGAGATGGTGAGCTAGGCCTCCAAAGGCCACATGCCCTCGGTCTAAGCCTCTTCTCCATGATCCATGGCTTCCTTCCTTCAAAATGTGCCAAGTGTCTTCAACCACCACCAAACCCTAGCCCTACCATGACGTCAAGCCCTCAAGAGTGATGTTTTGGTCTTCTTAGGAAAACCGTTTGGGTGGTAGGGGATAGGTTAGGTCCTCCATGATGTCCTCTTAGCCTCCAAAGGTATGTCTTCGTGATCCGACATGTGGGTTCTTGACATTCAAGTTGTGGGCTTCAAGCCCCATGGAAGCCCAAGCTAGACTTGTTCCTCCAAAATTGTCCACCAGCCGGGTCTTGCAAAAACAAATGGATACACCCTCTAAGGATCTCAAGTCAAAGCATCATGATGAGTAAATCAAATCAATAAAAGGGCCATGTAAGCATGTACATCCAAACTACCTCATCAAAATAAACCAATGCTTAAAGACCCTATGAAATTTGCTAAGTTTAGGTATGGGAGGGTTGACAAAATGACCTATTGGGTGAATCGTACCTCAAGTTTAGGGGTGTTTCCCGAGGAGGCCTCCTAAGTCGTGGATGAGGTGTCATGGATGAGGGGAAGACTTTTGGGCATGGGGTTCATGACATACAAGTGGTTGTAGTGTCTCATTTATGGGTGCCTTTGAAGAGGGTGTGTTGCACTTTCGTTTTCAATGCATCTTTTTTCCAAACCCATTTAATGCCATTAATTAATTAGAAATACAAAACCTTGGGTATTCCCTATTGGTGAATCGATTAGCTTGGGGGGCTATACCACAGGCCACTTGAAGCTAGAGGTACACATAGTGCCATATGCAAGGAAAGAAAGGGATACCGCATAAGTGTACACACCTCAACAAGTGGGAAAATTTATTCAATGCTAATTTGCTTTTGCAGGTCTTTGATTTTTTAGGAGAAGCGTTTCATTGCTCTCAAGACCTCTTTAGGAAAGTATCTGGAAGGTTCATGAGTAGGATTTTAGCTTTTGCCAACTATCTCCCCTTTGGGTCTTCAGCCCCTTCTTCCCATGAAATAAGGGACAACCCCTTCTTGGGTCAGTACACCCGAAAGTCCCAAAAGATAAGGAGATGAGGGGATGAGTTGTGGAAAGTGACAAGTATGGTCGGGAATGGCACAATGACTCATCAGAAGGACCTCCCAGTAGCAGTCCTATCCCTAAGGGTGACCCACTTGGGCACAATGTCAACCACCAAAGTGAAACAGGGCAAAGAGCATAATGTCCAAGCAAATGTCACATAATCAATAGCAGTATTAGATGCAACAAACTCAAATGCCTCAAATATTGAAATGACACTCACCATAATACCCGACTTGTACCTCATGGAGCAAGACCCAATGTCTTTTGGAGGCCAATTGATGTGGTGGATACCATCGTGACGAACCTGGAGCTGTGGTGGTGAGGTGGGTCTCTGCTTATGCAAGTGGACACTGCTGGTCAAGTTGTCTCTCAGTACTCCATGTTTGCAACCTGAGGGCCTCGAGACATCATCTCCTTACTTATCCCCAGGAGTCGGGGATAACATTTGGCTCCTACTTGGGGACATGTGCTCGCCGTAGAATGCATGAGAACTGCAACATCTCCTAGTAGACCTGTGCCTACACTGAAACCCATGTATTTTCTATTTGGTGGTTAATAAAACCCATTTATGTGCCAAACTTTTTGGACCTATGGTGAAATTATCTGGGGAAAGAGGATCTGGAATTTTGTTAACAACAAAAAAATATAACAACAATAAGAAAGGGGATTTTACAGTCTAGTAAACTTCATTTATATGCCAAACTGTGGTGGGTTCGTTGTGCAACTGTTTGACAAAAGTATTGAAACAAATAAACACTAAATCATATCAGTAGCCCTAAAGTGGACTCTTACATATTAACTTTAAATGAACAATCCTAGGGCCGATTTGGCAATTAGGGTTTTAAGATAGTAAATTTAAGATAAAGCCCTAATCTATACTAGTTTAGAAATTGAAATATGCAATAAAGTAAACACTATACTTGAAAGAAATCTAAATTAAAGATTTTTCAATATTTTCCTTTAGATTTTTTATAAACAAAAAAAGAAAAAGGATTTTGTTTTTTTTTATATAGTTTGGAGGTTGATGGGAGAAGACAAGTGCCTTATCCAAAAGGGCTTATGTGGTCAAGAAGAAACACTTCATCAAAATGGCCTATTTTTCTTATGGATTAGAATGAGGAGCCTAGGGCCAATGACTCAATAGCCTCCTATCTAATCTAGATGAAAATGAAGACCAAGACCCTACAAAGAAGGGGTCTTAGAAGGAGTACCTTCACTAGCAAAATCAACTATAGTTTGATAATTAAAATCAGTACCCTTGCTAGGGTTTCTAGAGGATAGACAAAACAAGGAATTAATAAACACTTACCAAACTAACAAATGAAATAGGAGAGGAGTTACCTCAAAACGATTCATTTCCAAGTGGTAGACTTTACCCTTCAAATGGATTGACTTTGCTAGCTTTGTAGAAGACTTGAAAATTCACAATCAATCTTGAAAAAACCAAATAGCAACCAAGGGAGAAGAGCTTGAAAAATTGACACCAAATCACCTCAATAGGTAGATGTTCAGCAAGTTGTATTCTCAATAGCAAATCAACAACAAATAGTAGTGTGAGAGGGAGCCTCTTTTATAGAGGAGGGTTCAACAACCCTCTCATTACAATAATATTTTCTTCTTCTTAGATCTAGCCAAGGAGATATCACAAAAGACTTGTCCTCCAACTAGCTATATGAGGACAAGGTCAAATAATACATAAAATAACATCATAGATGTGTTAAATTTTTTAATTAAATAAAGTACCAAGGCAAGTGTTTCTCTTCCCTAGGCGCCTAAGGGGGAGAAAGTGCCTAATGTGGGTCCTAGTCATTTAATTTGTGAGATGCAAA
>JZKD02S1765495.1:86788-103432 GCA_000966675.3 Picea glauca | reverse complement strand
GTATTTGGTGTATGAGACCCCCTTGTTTGTGGGACAAGGGACCGCCCTCCGCCCAACGATTTGACTGGTAAAGTCTACGAAGGTATACATACCCTACCCCCCTCTGGATTTGAACCTGTGACCTCTTAAGAGGAAGCACATGCTCTTAACCATTAGGCCCACTCAGGCTGTATACAATGATCCCAAGTACAAATATGATAATAATACCTTAGTAGACAACATGCAATGACAATAAGTGCATAAAAAATTGCAGCAAAATAAAAGTTTACAACAGCAAAGAGTAATTTGCAACAGCTGCAAGAAATATGCCTCGGAAATGCTTGAAAAGACAATGAAAAGATAGCATTTATTGTATAAAAAGATAATGACTCGTCACAAAAAAAATTTGAAGTGATTAGCTAGCATTTAAAGTCAATTATGCAGAAAATTTGCTGCAGTTAGATGGTTGTAGAAATCATTTATAACAGCAGCAACAAAGTTAGAAATCTAAGCTAAGTTAGTGCTAGAATTTGTTAGTCCAAACTTAAGAGAATAGAGTTTGAGTGTTTGATCAATCCACCAACAAGGGAGAAATGAGAACTAGTGCCTTTTAGGGCTTATGGAGTCAATTATATCAGCACAATAATTTGGAGAAATAACAATGATTATACTTGTCTAAGAGATGAAAAGGTGGAAGTTTGAGGAGTAGCACCTTAAGTCCTCAAGTACCAAGCCCTTAAGAGAAGGTTCAACTAGGGTTTAGGCACTTTTAGGCCCTAGCGATTTCTCCTATTCTTAAACTCTTGAAATATATTTAATGCAATAAGAACTAGACAAAGCTTCTAAAGTGCTAGCACTTTAGGGCTCTAGAAGTTTGTCAAGGCAAGATCTTCTTAGGCAAGACTAGCAAAACAAAGAGCAGGAAAGAAGAACCTTATGTTTCTTACCCCTAGGGTTTTCAAGCAAGCAATTTCATAATCTTAAATATGAACAAGTAAACATACAATAAACATTTATCATGAAATGAAAATTGCAGATATACTTCACCAAGAATAATCAAGGATAAAAACCCTAGATTTGCCAAAATTCCACCAAAAACTGATCCAAAATGCATCCAAACAAGTCTCCAATCAAGTGTGTCTCAAAATTTCAGCCAAGTACCCCAAAATGGGCACCAATTTCAGTCCCCCTCTTGTGAGAGGTGAGTTATGATGTAAAAATGAATTTAGCCAGCCATATTTATATGGAAAATCCTGGCTTTAATTACCCAACAATTGTGTCTTTTCATAGTTTTGAGCCTACATGCCAATTTTCTCATTAAAATTAAAAACAAAATCAATTCTTTACAAAATAACCCTCAAAGGGTGACGTCATGCCCCTTTAGGGTGACGTTAGGCCTCCGCAAGGAGATGTTGAGCTGGAGAAGCATGGCACTAGGCCTCTAAAGGCCCTAATCCCTGTCCACACGTGCCAACATCATCATTAAGGACCTCCTCCATCAAGTATCCATCAAACCCCAGCCCTAGGTGATGTCATGGGCTAAGAAGGTGTCCTCTGGGCCCTCCAAAGGCCACCGTTCAAGTGGGAGGAGGTAGAAGCCCATCCTAAGGTCATGTCAGAGTGCCTCCAAAGGCAACGTCATCTTCCTTCATTGTGCAATTGGTCATCACGATCTTGCCCCAAGCATGGGGTCTCTGCATCCATCCTTGGGCTTCAAGTCCTCATGAAGGTCCGAGCTAATCATCTCCTCATGAATACCTATCCACCAGGCAAGGCCCTGCAAAGACAAAATGGTACGCCCTCCAAGGGTCCATGAGTCACAAGTATCATAACAAGTAAGCCACATCTAATAATCAAACCACCCGAACATGTGCATCAAACCNATACCCGAACTCATTACCTCATGGAGCAAGACCCATTGCCCTCTGGGACCAGACCAGTGTGGTGGATGTTGTCGTTGGTGATGTGTGGAATGCATCATGAAATGAAGGGGTCCTCCAGGGCTATGCTCTGTCCATCTGGCTCTCGGCAGCTCATGTCTGCAACCTGTGGGCCTTGAGACATGATCTCCTTAGTTACCCCCAGGTTGGGGGTAACATCTGGCTCCTACTCGGGGACATGTGCTCACCGTAGAGCGCATGAGAACCTCAGCATCTCCGGTATGACATGTGCCTACCAAAACTCAGACAAAGGCATTAGAGTATCTAGGGTGGTACTATCACCCTTTGTCCATATATGATAAAAAACAAAAGCAAATGTTGAAAGAAAGTATCTCTACTCTAACATGTAATCATGATCATATAATATATACAAATGAAATAAAGTAATATGAAAATGAAAATGCAACTACACTAACATGATATGCATGGTATATATAATGGATGCAAATGCTTACCTACCTATACTTACTTG
Organism: Picea glauca; assembly: GCA_000966675.3. Classification (NCBI taxonomy): domain Eukaryota; kingdom Viridiplantae; phylum Streptophyta; class Pinopsida; order Pinales; family Pinaceae; genus Picea; species Picea glauca. The sequence continues at coordinate 101,041 of JZKD02S1765495.1, read as the reverse complement.
TTACTTGAAAGTTCGGTATAGTCATATAACCAGTGAAACCATCCTAGCAATATATCATAATACCTACCTCTATGCTTCATCATAAACCAAAACAATGATAAGTTAAGCACAAAAATAACATGAGTTAGAGCATGCATCATATCATAAGGAATCGTAAAATCCAACTCATGGAGGCGGGAGGGAGGAACAAAATCATGCCAAGAGGTATCACCACAACCTTTCCCTATCCATCCCAGAACAGGGCCAAGAAAATCAAGCGAAGGTAGATCCTCATCCTAAGCTACAAGGCTATCTCCAGAAAGTTGAAAAGAAGGGATGAGAAGGAATCTATGGGAAGTTCTACGGTTTTCTATGGGAAAAGAGGGTGCAAGGTAAGGGATGAAACCAAGCCTAGAGAAAAAATTTAGCTCCCAACCAAAGGCTTGTTGATTTTGTGTATGAAACTGGAAAGGCCTGCAACCAACCAAAGGTTGAAAACAACTCTGTATAACAAGTGGGTGACCATCATGAAAGGAACCCCCAATCATATTTGTAGCAGAATGGCAAGATGATAGTAGAGTAGGTTGGAAATTCTTGTCACAAAATCCACTCTAGGGAAACCGTGTCCTCACCCTTATCAAAATTAGAGCACCATGACGGTTGAAATTTTTCTTCATAGAATAAATCCAAGTGCTCAAAAGAATAAGAATCAAACTCTTCAGGGCAAGACCGAAAATCATCATGAGAATACTGCAAAAGGTCATCCCTGGGTGGTTGGAACAAGTTCGTAACCATGTCATCTTCATGTTGCCAAACATCTGGATAGTAGCAATTACATATAGTTGTTGTCAAGGCAACAATTGAAAATGACCTTCAACGTTGTAAATGGGGTCTCCATTACGACCAACCACATCCCATTTACGTCTCCCGACATGTATGAACTCATCAATATTGTAAAGCACATCATTACCTTTATCATAACATGAAGGGCCTAGTACATCCAAGGGTTCCTCTATTTCTTCACTTTATGAATCATAGAACAGGGCATCATCAAAAACCTGGAAAGGGAAATGACTTACCTTCTTCTTGTGCAAGAGGGACAAAGGCTTGGATGACTTCATCAAATGGAGGAGCAGATATCATCACTTCTTCCTCGTGACTAGCCTATTCAGGCTCTCGTTTTTCAATCAAGTCTTCATTGTCTTCAATAGAATCATGGGATAGTTCTTGTTCCCCTTTGAAAGATTGGTAATCTTCTTCATAAATCTCTTCCTCGGGCTCTTCCTTTGGAAATGCACAATCTTCAAGGCCTTCGTCCCAAGAAAACTCAAGGTTTGAAGGATATTGGTTAACAAGTTGAGCTTCCCTAAGTTCTTCTACAATCTCAGTAGTGAACCCTTCGTCATCCGAGACCATTGTGAGAACTTGAAGAACATCTTCATACGTTTGGTAACCAAGGCACCAATACTCAATAAATTTCCTAATGAGATCTATGAGAGAAGATATGCCCTTTGGCTCACAACAATCCTTGATCCAATCTCCTACTTCCAAGGGGAAACAATATATGAAAAATGCTATTTGTACATCTTCATGAGGTGTTCCTACTTCATATAGACACTCAAGAAACCTTGAAATATGAAGGGCAGGAGAACCCTCCTCGAATTTTGGATAGTCGTCCAACTATCTTTTATCTATTTTGAACTCATTTGGATACCCATGAATACTCCCAAAATAAATGGAGGGAAATCTTTCATGGAGAGCCATAATTCCATCGCTTGGAAAATAGCTCAAAAGGTATCAGTGGAGTCGCCAGATAACCCTTTTAGGATTATCAAAGGAAGTGAGGGAATCACCCTTAGTGGCGTCGCAAGGTAAGCTTGTAGGATAAGGGCTTCAGGAAAAAGCTTACCAAAGATGTGTCGTTGAGGAAAACTGACTCGATTCTCCCCGGCAACGGCGCAAAAAAATGTTATCGCGCAATTTGTACTTGCCCAAAGCCCAAGGCAATTAAGGGAGATTGGCGTAACAAACAAGATATCCTATCATTGTCACCTTAGTAGGAAATCCCCACTTTTTAGGGATAAGCAAGGTCTACCCCAGGGGAGGCGTCCCCGATAACCTAAAGGGATGGAAAATTAGGGTTAGTGTCAAAATATATTCCCCCCTCTCACTGGTTACCAAAGTTACTAAGTCTATGTCTATGAATTGAGATTAATGAAGTGCTTGATGTACCTACTCGAAACAAGACAATATAGCATGCATATACAATGATCCCAAGTACAAATATGTTAATAATAATACCACAGTAGACAACAAACAATGACAATAAGTGTTAGCTGATATAAAATTGCAGCAAAATAATAGTTTACAACAGCAAAGAGTAATTTGTAACAGATGCAAGAAATATGCCTCAAAAATGCTTGAAAAGACAATGAAAAGATAGCATTTATTGTATAGAATGATAATGACTTGTCACAATTTTTTTGTGAAGTGATTAGCTAGCATTTAAAGTCAATTATGCAGAAATTTTGCTGCAGTTAGATGGTTGTAGAAATTATTTATAACAGCAGCAACAAAGTTAGAGATCTAAGCTAAGTTAGTGCTAGAATTTGTTAGTCCAAGCTTAAGAGAATAGAGTTTGATCAATACTCCAACAAGGGAGAAATAAGAACTAGTGTCTTTTAGGGCTTATGGAGTCAATTATATTGGCACAATAACTAGGAGAAATAACAATGATTATACTTGTCTATGAGATGAAAAGGTGGAAGCTTGACGAGTAGCACCTTAAGTCCTCCAGTACCAAGCCCTTAAGAGAAGGTTCAACTAGGGTGTAGGCACTTCTAGGCCCTATCGATTTGTCCTATTCTTAGACTCTTGAAATATATTTAACGCAATAAGAACTAGACAAAGCTTCTAAAGTGTTAGCACTTTTGGGCTCTAGAAGTTTGTCAAGGCAAGATCTTCTTAGGCAAGACTAGTAAAACAAAGAGCAAGAAAAAAGAACCTTTTGTTTCTTACCCCTAGGGTTTTCAAGCAAGCAATTTCAAAATCTTAAATATGAACAAGTAAACACACCATAAACATTTATCATGAAATGAAAATTGCAGATATACTTACTTCACCAAGAATAATCAAGCATAAAAACCCTAGATTTGCCAAAATTCCACCAAAAAATGATCCAAAATTCATCTAAACCAGTCTCCAAGCAAGTGTGTCTCAAAATTTCAGCCAAGTACCCCAAAAAGGGCACCAATTTCAGTCCCCCTCTTGTGAGAGGCGAGTTATGATGTAAAAATGAATTTAGCCAGCCATATTTATATGGAAAATCCTGGCTTAATTACCCAACAATGGTGTCTTTTCACAGTTTTGAGCCTACGTGCCAATTTGCTCATTAAAATTAAAAATAAAATCAATTCTTTACAAAATAACCCTCAAAGGGTGATGCCATGCCCCTTTAGGGTGACGTTAAGCCTCTGCAAGGAGACATTGAGCTAGAGGAGCATGGCACTAGGCCTCCAAAGGCCCTAATCCTTATCCACACGTGCCAACATCATCATTAAGGACCTCCTCCATCAAGTATCTATCAAACCCCAGCCCTAGGTGATGTCATGGGTTAGGAAAGTGTCCTTTGGGCCTCCATAGGCCAACGTTCAAGTGGGAGGAGGTAGAAGCCCATCCTAAGGTCATGTCAGAGTGCCTCCAAAGGCAACGTCCTCTTCCTTCACTTTGCAGTTGGTCATCACGATCTTGCCCCAAGCATGGGGTCTCTACATCCATCCTTGGGCTTCAAGCCCTCATGAAGGTTCGAGCTAATCATCTCCTCATGAATACCTGTCCACCAGGCAAGGCACTGCAAAGAAAAAATGGTACGCCCTCCAAGGGTCCATGAGTCACAAGTATCATAACAAGTAAGCCACATCTAATAATCAAACCACCCGAACATGTGCATCAAACCCCCCTTTTCAAACTAAACAAATGCCTAAGGACGTTATACAATTTGTAAAATTTAGGTGTGGGAGGGGTCTCAAGGCATCCTATTGGGTCCGTCATTCCCCAAGTCCAAGGTGTTTCCCAAGAGAAACCCATCTAAGCCATGTGTGCATGTGAAGGGGAGTGGGGTGAACTTATGGGCATGGGGCTCACATGACATACAAGGTTCTGTATTGTCTTATTTATGGGTGCCTTTGCAGAGGGTGAGTGCCTTCGCCCGCGATGAAACATTTTTCCAAGCCAGTTTACTGCCATTAATTTATTAAAGTCCAAACACTGAGTACTCCCAAAGGTGAATCGATAAGGGCAAGGGGAAATACCACAGTGTCACTTGAAGCTAGAGGTACACAGAGTGCCATATGCATGGAAAGAAAGGGACATTGCATGAGTGTACACACCTCAACAAGTGGGACATCTATTTATTGTGTATTTTTCTTTTGCAAGTCTTTGATTTTTTTTAAGAGATAATGGTTCATTGTTTCTCAAGACCTCTTGGGCGAGCATCTGAAAGGTTTTATGATTGGCTTTTATCTTTTACCAGCTACTTTCCCCTCTGGGCCTTTAGCCCCTTCTTCCCATGAAATGAGGTACAATCCCTTCTTGGGTCAATACACCCGAAAATGCCAAAAGATAAGGAGACGAAATGGAAGAAGTATGGAAGGTGATAAGTATGATCGGGAATGGACGATGACTCTTCARGGAACCCCCCATTAACACCCGATTCACGAGGGTGACCAACTTACTAGGATAACATGATACCCACCAGGGTAAAATAAGGCAAAGWGTATAAATTCCAAGCAAACGTTTTGTAATCAAGAAAGATTCTTTGCAACATGTTCAAATATTAGAGTGAAACTTACCATGATACCYGGACTCATTACCTCATGGAGYAAGACCCATTGCCCTCCGAKACCAAGCCAATGTGGTGGATGTTGYCGTTGGTGATGTGTGGAGTGCATCATGAAATGAAGGGGTCCTCCAGGGCTATGCTCTGTCCATCTGGCTCTCGACACTCCATGTCTGCAACCTGTGGGCCTTGAGACATGATCTCCTTAGTTACCCTTAGGTTGGGGGTAACAGTCCTAAAAATGGTTTTGGAAACACTACCTCTCAAGAAGGGCCAAGGACACATAGCCCTTGCTGACTCAAGGCTGAAGTGCATGCCGCGAACTAAAGTGAGGTCCTATGAACAATACTCCCAAATAAGTGTGTGTGCTAGTGATCTTAATCTCCTTTCCTCTGAAAAAGAAATGGTGATCAAGGAGGATCTTCTTCGACCCATTGAAGATCATGACCTTGGTTTTACACAGATTGACCATCAACTAACGAAGATCACAAAAGAGGGCCAGGGCATCCAATTGTCTCTACAACCCTCCGGGTGATGAGGCTAAAAGGATCACATCATCCACGAAAAGCAGGATAGAAATCACGACCTAGTGGAGAAGGCACCCATCTATGTCTTGGATGTGCTCATGCAAGAAGGACTCTAGCTCGTAAATGTAGATCCCAAACATTGTGGGGGATAGGGGGCAACCCTGTTTGACCCCAATGGTACTCCTAATAAAATCCGATATCCCATGTGTTGTGCATAGACAACCAAGGACCGACTCGTATAGGTGCATGATGGCAATCAGTAATGTCTCAAAGATGCCAATATCTCTGAGTCCCTGGAACAAAGCCTCCCCAGGGATAGAATCAAAAGGTTTTTGAAAGTCAACGAAGCAATAGTAAACTTTCGAAGAGCAATGTCACACCTCCTCAATGATGACCCAAAGTCTAAGGATGTGATCAATAGTTTGGTGCTCAAGTCAAAATCCAACATGTCCTCTAGCTCTAAGTTGCCTCCTCTCAATCTCCCCAAAGAGGAGAGCTTCAGATGGAGGACTGTAACATAGAGTTTGGAAAATGTGTGACCTGCCCTAATTGCCCTATAGTTGTTGAGATCCGTACTAGAGCCTAATCTATGGATCGAGTAAATAATGTGATGTGACCAAGACTATGGAAAACCCATGTAGACCACATGGTGAAACAAGTTGGCTAGGTGGTTATCCATAGCGTGAAGACCCTGCTTGAAGTGTTCTGCCTAGAACCCTTCCTCATCCACTGCTTTGCTAGTGTTCATCATCCAAATGACATCTTGAATATCTCGATATGAAAATAAGTGGCAAGAAAGGGGGGGAGAGGTAACCTAGATTAGGGGTTGCCCAGAGACATCATAAAGGGAAGAGGTATGGGTAAACATGGATTTTGGATTGAGAGGAAGAGGAGAGTGGCGAGGAAAGATGGTACACCAGAATTTTTTGGGGGAACGGATAAGGGAAGACACAACTTGCATCTCCTTTGGGAAATGACAAGGTGCTTCTTATGGTGGAGAAGGCAACAAGAAGAAGCCATGAGATGGGCGTAAGAAGGGTGAGATTGAGTGAAGGCATGTCGAAGCTGACTATGGAAGATTTTACATTCGTTGTCATACCACTTGTTCATGGGACAAGATCAAGTTTTTAAGGAAGGTGAGGTGGTTGTACAATCGACAAAATAAATCAATATGATGTCCTCAAACACTACTCAAAGGTTGCCATGTCCAATCATCAATCTAGCCATAGAAACCTTGGTTGTTGGCACTAATCCAAGATTTTGACTTCTACACTTCTTCTCTACTAATTTGAAAGAAGCATTGCAACCATGCCAAGAGAAATTTCAATACACAAATGAATCCCTATGATCAAGATGGTTAGGGTGTCTATATGGTCAAGATGTAAATGGCAAAGATTTATGAACCCGTTGAATAGAAGGTGTGGGATGCGATTCTTGCTCAAAAATAGTAGAATCAACAGAGGTCACTGACTCAAGCTCTGGCATATCATCAATGGAAAGTTCAAAATCTCGAGACCTACACAAATTAGTGTATGAGGGATTAAAATGAGTCACATATGGCAATGAAGTCTCATATCCAAGGCCTTATATCAACAGTCTCATCACAAGGTCAATGGAAGAAAGAATACCCTACCCATGCATGTCAAGCCCACCACCAGTGTATCCCATCTAAAGAAACAATTTGGACCCAACACCTCAAGTATGTCGCTCAAAATCAGGAGGCAACGATCCATGAGTAATCACTAAAGAAAAAGTGAAAGGAATGCCCTTTGATACAGGTTGAGTATCCTCTCACATCATGTCAGCTTTCTCTCATATTTCATCGATGTTAAGGGAGGAAAGCTCAAGTGTGCCTTTTAGTGTACGAGTAGATGCATAAATAGAAGCGCAGAAATTTGCAATAAACTATTATGTTGCTTACGTTTTGCTTTTTCATTCTACAAATGAATAATAGTAGTTTGCTAAGAGGCAATAATATCATGTAGAGAGAGAACTTCATGGCAAAGTTGAACAATTTGCTTATTGAGCATAGCAATGATTTTTTGTAACAAAACAATATGTTTCTTCTTTCCTTTTCCACACAGAGTATTTCTTCATCTGCTTGGAGCATTTGAAGAGACGTGTTTTCTTCTTGAAGGACATCCATGGTGAAAAAAATATTTCTCCTTTCATGCAAAAATGCCCTAAATGGATTCAAGAAATCAACCAATAAAAAATATTACACCAAGGGGAATAGAACCTTGGTCTTCTGCCTCCACCCAAAAACTTTACCAATTCGGTTGTTGGAAACTTTTGATAAAGAAACAGATATATATCTCAAACCTATGCAAATGACCTTAGAGTCCAAAGGCTAAGACAACTCAAGATGACAAGTCAACCCACTATTCTTCAATGTTGCTTGGTTGTATTTAATCAACCTTCGCACTACTAGTTATACGGATAATGTTGAGTTTGAATAGGCACATTGATGGAATTTGGGCACACTTTTGACGGTTGTTGCCACACAGAATGTCACAATTGTTCATGTATTGGGCAACTCAAACAATAGGTCGTGAAGGTCAATTCTAATAGCCACAGATCAAAGAAAGGATAGAAGTGCATCATAGATCCCGCATGTATGAATCCTTGTAGGTATGAGGAGTACCAAAAAACAATGTAACACACCCCCAGCCGCCTGCCAGGGAGTGCCACTTCAAACTTTCTTTGCTCCGATACCAATTTGTAACATACCCAACCACCCAGGTCGGGCACATTCCACCAATCTTCTCTTGTCATCAGCTCTGATACCATCTGTAGCATACTCATGCCACGAAACTCTGCTCTGAAAACCATTTACCAACAATTCCACTGAAATTGCTCTTACACAACTCTGTCACTAATTAAAACATAAACATACATTCTACAATACATAATTATATATATATATATATATATATATATATATATTCATAACAAATTATACACAATCACAACAGAATATACATAAAGCATAAATTCATGACAATGATTGCATAAATATTACTGCAAACATAATTTAACACACAGTTAGCACTTACCTTTTGAATAAAAGACACCAACTATAGGCAGACCTTCCACGTTCCTCCTAGCCTTAGACCGCACTATTCATAATCTCAACAGTGGGTCACCCCTGAGCTGGGGCTAAACTCCACTTGGGCAAGGGTTCCCAACCAGGCTAAAGCATTTCACTCAACAAGAACACAATCACAAGTAACTCAGACACAGGTGACTCAATTAATAGAAAGTCCATCACAAATGTCAATTCACACTAACAGCCTACAGTCTCTCATTTCCCACATGCATGTCCCACCCCAGGAAGTGTGCCCCTTCTCTGCTTAACAGTCCTTCGATTGCCCACTTCCCTTCCAAGGCTTCAACAACAGGTCGAACAGGAAGTCTCAGAGCCCTATCGCTGCAGTTTGACACCTCGAGAATAAATCCCAACAATTATCTCACCTGGAGAGAATGTAATCTTCCACGGACCTAACAACCCGCCTCTTTAGTCTAGCTCTCCAAGATCATTCATACACAGGTATCTGCAACAATATTTAGCACGTTGGTCGCAATAACAATCGGCTCATAACAACCAACAGGTTCATTCACTAAACAGCTCTATGACAGAATAATCGGCCACTTCCCATAGCTCGTGATGGTCGAATGGGTCTCCCCCTTGGACAAAATGTCATAATGGACTAAGTCCAAACCATTTGACTACATGTTCCCAACTTGACACCTATCAGGTTGAGAACTGCCTTTAGCCACTTGTCACCTCCCAAGGACTTAGGATATTATAATATATCCTTACTTTACACTTTTTAAGAAATATTAATAAAATATTCCTTTTTGGGTTTAAGCCCCTTTAACCCAGCCCCCCTTGACCTCAGCTAGTGGAGTTTAAGCCCCCCAAACTCTTTTATGTGGTCACTCTGCCACAGGGATGTATTTTCATTAAATTTCATGTGATTACATTTACATCTCAGTACAGAAGTACTGATCTTTTGCATACAAGTTCACCAGCCTCAAAATAAACACTCTGCGCACTGAAAACCAATGCGTGCATAACTTCTGGGTTGCACGCACTTTTTCTTCAGTTCGCCCCCCTCGCTCCTTTACACAGGTGCGCGTTACATCATGACTTATATACAAACAGCTTCTCTGGCCTTCAAACCCTGCCCACTAAGCTAGTGCACGTTGAATTCAAGGTTGCATGCCTTTTCCTTCAGTGCACCATCCTTTCGCACTAACACTTGTGCGCGTTGCATTCATTAAGTTGTTCCACTTTCAATGTGCCATTCCCATGTACTTACACAGGTGCGTGCCAAAACATTAAACTACGCGCTGTATCTTACCCCTGTGCGCACTCCTTTGATGTGAGATCTTCCCGCACTAAATAAATGCTTGCATAACCAAACTAACAAACTTGTTGCTTCAACTCACCAGCTTATAAGTAAAGTACAGTTACATTGATATTTACACTAGGGAATCGGCCTAGGGGTATTACAAACAATATGATCTATAAAAAAATCACATATAACAACTAGAAATCACGATTTCCATTGCTAGAGGACTTCGTTGAAGGAGAGCAGACATCATAGAAACCACAATCTAATAGGGCTTTGCTTTTTTTCATGTTGATGCATTTTAGAGATTTAAATCATGGATTTGTTCAATGTGTGACCAAAGATATGGGATCCACACTCACTTTTCAACCCATGAGCACTGTAATCGAATCCTTGCATAGCTTAGGCAAAAGATTTCAATATATTATGCATGCCAAAAATAGCTATGAGAACCAATGAAATGGCGCCAACTATAAACCACAGATTGTATCCTCCACACCACTTCTACGCTTTACTTATATCATTTGCACTCTTGACGGGTTGGGCTCATTCATTGAAGTCCCTATAACGACAGAGTTGTTGTTACACTCCAAAAATTGTTGCTTGAAGATTTATGACTTGATATGAACTAATCAAACAGTGCAATTCTAATGCATACATACCCATTCGCAGCACTAAAGGGAGATTGAAGAATGCTACTAAACTCACATTGAATGAGTGAGGAGAGGAATTGTTTAAATTATCCCAAGTCTGATAACTCCCTTCATACTAAACAACCATATCCATACAAGCATTCATAGAACAAGGGTTATCAACTTATCATATAATCAAAATCATAAGGTGCATGTTTTATTTCTTATGAAAGACTTGCTTTGATACCATGCTAAGATTTGGCATGGATAAACACATCACATAAACACTTCATAGACTTGATGAACCAATTCAAAGAATACAATAATAAATAGAGAGAAACGTCATGTATAAGTGCCCATCGGCTTAAAACACTTTATATTAGAGCAAATAGCTCTTGTGATGTTGTACAAATGATACTTGACTGTGTAATTATATACACTCAAGAAATAGGGCGTCCTCCCAAAAAGGGGTTATCAGCCCAAATAAGTAGGGTGCACTCCCTAGTAGTGTTATTGAGCCCACATATCTAAGTTGACTAAATTAACCTTCACCATAACCTAGTGATACAATAAATGATCATATTGGATTGTTCTCGGTTGTATTTGTACCATATTTTGTACCCATAAAAACATGTTCTTAGATGTATTTGTACCATATTTTGTACCCATGACCATATCTTTGCAACTAATATTGAGATAATATACATGAGAGTGGTACTTATGTATTGGGTATCCTGCGTTGGGCTCCCATGAATGTATTTGCCACAATATCACTAATATTATGTGACATTTATTATTCTTCCCATATTTATGTGTGATTTTTGTTGTGTATGCACCGTCTAAAATACTACATGGCATCTATTATTACCCAAACCCTCACTTATAGTGATAAAGTCCTAAAGCACAAGTATGACCATGGAAGAACTAAGAGGGGGCTACCCACTGTCACCGCAATAGCTCCCCCTCTCACTTTAGGCCAGCTCTCCTCAAGCACAAGGGGGTTTCCCTAGTAAAATATATCATTAACTTTAGAATTAAATTGATGGGTAGGCCAAGACTAGTGTCAATCCATTGGGCTAGTGGAGTGAAAGAATAAAACTAGAAGGGCTGGTTTATGTGATAAGGATAGTGTGAGGCTGGAATGAACAAGCTACATCAATCCTATCTTGTTGTCCACAAATGCAAAAAATTGATTTGAGGAACCCTAATGAAGGAGTACCTCCAAACATGCAAAATTGTGTGTTTACCAACAAACAATGTAAATTTACAGCCAACTCTTAATTAGGAAGAAAGATACAAATTGATATTTCCAGCAATAAACACAAAAACTAAAAGGGTGATAACCCACAATTAAGCTCTTCTAAACAAAGGAACAATGTTACCCAAAATCTAGCCCTTCATAACACAATTGCACCAAGAAATTTCCAGTGTTTGACACTCTGTGAATTAGGTCCAAAACATTATGTCTCACAAGAAAAATCCTTACTTACATTGCCTTCAAGATGTTCAACTAAGTGCCAAGGGGGATCTCTCCAATCCAACCATCCCAAAAATGGAGAGAGAAAATTCTTATATAGATTTGAGCTCAATCTCCTTTACAATAAAATATTGATTAGTGGAATCTAGATCCACTTTGTTCTCCAAGAAAAATACTAGAAAAAAACTAAATTATTACATAATGGGCTCTCCAAGGCAAAATGTCCTCACAAAATAATAAAATAGTGCGGCCACAATGAATGGGGAGCCACGTGTCTCTTCCTTGTGCAAAAAGTCCTTCAAGATGATCTTCAATAACTACCTCCAAATAAATAATAACAAATGCCAAGACAAAGGATGCAGGCACTCTCCAAGAGGAGTTAATTCTCCTTGAGAGTGAAAATATGCCAAGTTAGGGCATTCTCCAAGAAGACCTTTAAATCTTCAATATAATATAAAATACTTCCTTAAAGAGGTGCACCTTAGGAAAATGTGCAAGAAGGCGGCTTTGGCCCACCTTGACTTAGCCATTATATAAAATAATCCACAAGAAGAGATGTGCCCTTGAGAAGTGTGTAATAAGGTTACTATGGGACCACATTGACCAAGCTTAACATAAAATAACCATGGAGGTTGCACCCTTGAAGAGTGTGCAAGAGCATTTACAGCCTTACATCAACAAACAATATAATTATCCCCAAACAGAGTGTGCCCTAGGAGGGATGTGCAAGAAAGGTGGAACGATATCCAATACAAGGATGAAGAAGCCCCAAAACCATGTGCAACCATATGAAAAAATGTGCCCAAAACCATCAAATCCTCTAAAAACCAAGGCCAAAAGGATGGAACGACCTAGTAATGTGTGCAAGGTAGTTAGGACTCCTCCATACATGTGCCAAGATATTGATGTTTTTAGTAGCATCGAACAGGTACTTCCACGTAGGTTTGTGTCAACACGTGGGAGTCGTCCTGAATGCCTCTCAGAACCTTACGAGATTCATTTTATGTAAGTGAATGTACTTTTGTAATTAATGTGAGTTTAATTTAATTAAATGCCTAAGTATTTGGCATTAGTAATTAAATTAAGTCTTAGTTGTTAGGTCTAAAGTGAACATGAGATTAGATCTCAGTCATTGATCACTTTAGGAGATCTAGGGTTTTGGACTTAGGGTAAAACTCAAGGTTATAAAAAACAGCCTAGGTGAGAGGGGGAGACACAGTGATGGTACACAAAGAGTGAATGAGCACTCAAGTGTGTAGGGGCAGGAGTCGAGGAAAGGGTGCAAGGGGGCAGCAAGGGAAGTAGCACCCAGCAAGATCGAAGCACTGATCTTGGGTAATAAGCTAGGCTATTTGTTGCATTTGTATTTCCTCAAAAGGGTTGCATTTGTATTTGCTCACAAGGACCATTATCCCAGGACGGGAGCTCTGATTTTATAGCAATAAAATCATCACAGATCTGTTCTAGCAAGGGTTTTTCCAAGGGTATTTACCCGATATCATGTGTGCAAAAGTGTTTGGTTTTCGATTAATGCTTCCATTGAATTTGTCGTTAATAACCTAGATATACTATTATTCAGTAAATGTGTTTTGCTTGGAATTAATGGTCAGGTGCTAGTTTCAGATTAATTAACATGGCATCAAAGCCGAGACTCTGAAAGGTGAAACCGGATTGCACAGAACATGATTTGCAATGAGAAAAATTTTATTTGGTCTGCAGGAAATTTTTACTACGAGGTTAAATTAATTTTTTTAAAAAGGGAACAGCATATAGGTCATATGTACGACCGTCCTACAGTTGTCGTCATACAGCGTATGGCCGCAGGCTGCAGATTAGAGCTCGTACGATTGGTTGCAGACAAAAGGTAATCAGGTTGTTAAAGTGTGTATGGCTAAGGAGTTGTGATCATGCGCTGGCATATTTAGCAGCCAACAGTAGAATAGATCTGATTAGGCAGGAGCTAGTGGAGTAAGCTGCTAAGGGAGGACAATCGCCTGCAGAGGCCGAAAGCTGAGTAGAGGAATGGCTGAGACTGGACTGCAGCAAATCAGCCGCCAAGTGATCAAGGACACAGCTGGCAGGAGCTGAGGCTGCCAGCAGCAGGTGACCACCAGCGGATAGGGAGCGGCGGACCAAGAAGGAAGCCATTGGCCAACTAGGAATCGCGGGCCAACCCAAGAATAGCAAATAGCCGCCAAACAGCAAATTGCAGGGGCTAGGCAACCCAGGGAGGTCCAGGCAGCCCCCGGGCAATGGGCAGGTACTTTGAGCAACGGGCAAGTGCCCTAGGAAGTGGGCAGAATTGTCGAGCAGCAAGCTGAGATAGTCAGGCAGTGCCCAAAAGGAGTCTTAACCTTCTTCATCGGTTTCACATGGAAGACTACAAACCTACCCCCCTCTCCTTTTCAATCAAGTGTCAAACTTTTTTCTAAGTGTTCAACTC
>JZKD02S1765495.1:29423-66965 GCA_000966675.3 Picea glauca | reverse complement strand
AGTCGGGTTCTCATTTTCCAAGTTTTTAATCCTAGACAAGGGAGTTAAGTCAGGGAGTTACTCCTCATAGAAGTGATTCGAACGCGGTTTATGCGCGACTCGTGCATGAGCCCAATCAGGTCGAGTGTTGTAACCATGCTCTGATACCACTTTGTAACACACCCACTACCTAGAGTCAAAAAGTTTTTCGTTTAGTTCTCAACAATGAGAATCCCCAAAGATTGTAGTCGCAAAATGCCAAACCCAGTCCATGGGTCTTTCATTCACCTATACGGCTTCCTTCACCTAGACCGTAGTCTTCCCTGATCCTAATTTCAGGCTATCGGGGTTTTGTCTTTCCCGTAGTCAAGGGTTCTTGTACTCTGTAATTCCCGATGGTCGATGAACTCCTTTTTGGCCTTAGCCCCTCCCTGGCTAGGCTCCTAGTCCACACGACCGTGTACCCAATACCTCAGCCTTATAGCTTTTCCTTTCGTCGGGGTTTCGGGCTTTCTAATATCGAAGTGCATATGCACCTTGGATCCGCGATCCTCCGATTCACGACGCGCCCCTTTAGCGTTAGCCCTCCTGACTATAGGCCTCGAACCATATGACCGTTAACCTGTGACCACGGTCTTATCTCTTATCGGAGTTCGGGGTTTCGCGTGTTGAAATGCACCAAACCCCTTGTCAACGGAATCCCCGATTTCCCGATGCACAGATTCCCGGTTTGACCTCACCAGGAAGCCCTTCCTCCGTAACCAAAATCAATGGTGGTGAGCAGTCGCTGAGATCAATGGCTCCTGATCTCCTTATCTACGGTGCCGACAACTGGTTCCCACTCAAGGGGGCTTCCACTGCTCCGGATACGCTGACAACTGTCCCCCACCGATCGGGGTATCGCGTTTCACGTTTTCAAAGTGCACAAACCTCTTGTCACCGGGATCCCCGATTTCCCGATGACCCAAACGCCGATAGACGACTTCCTTGTCGGGCCTTCCTTGATGGCTCCGATCTCTGCCACGTGTATCCTCAAACGGACGGTCTCGATTCCTCCGGGATTTCAAGACTTTCTATGTCCCGATTCTTTCGACCTCAGAAATCTCGATTTGTCGACTCTCTTCAGATCTCCGCCACGTATCTCACCCTGATGGATGGTTCATATCTAGTCTCGCTATTTCGAGACTTATAGCGTCCTAATTCTCACGACCTCAGGAACTTCGATTTCCCGATGTAGGATATCCTGACTCTCTACGTATTTTTGACACCTGTCTCTTAAAACGGACGGCTCAGATTTTACTAGGGTTTTCCCTTTTGGACTTCCCCGATCTCCTGTCCATGGGAAGGACGATATCCTGACTCTCGATGGCAACCCTCGGACAGTTCCGGTCCGATCCGACGGCTGACGGGTAATTGGACCAAGATCTAACGGTCTAGATCCGTCCTCCCTACACACACTCCGGAGACTAAACTCCGAGCATCTTAACCCGATCCAACGACCAACGGGATTTCTGAATGAGATCCAATGACTCAGATTGTCCCACCTTGTGCATTCTTCCACTACTTCATGGATGTGGAAAGATCATCAGTTCAAATGTTCTCATGGACATTGGGGAACCTACGATCCCGATTTCCTCGCTATTCATGGAGATAGGGGGAAAAGGAGTAAGGGGTATAACACTCCTACTACTTCCGCCAATCTGATGGTCATGAATGACCATGGTTCTTTCGACAGGATTTCGTTCGTCGATTTGTTACTTAGCCCCATGCTGCTACCTCAAAATCTTAAGAGGGTCATTCCTCCTTAAAAGGGTTAATAAGACTTGTGCGTTCAAGTCCTTTTTCTGGGTTCTTGGTGAACCTTTCTAAGGAGGAAGTTTCTGTGAAGATATCTATACCGGGGCATTTCCAGAGGTAGATATGGGTAAACAGCTTCCCGAGGACGGGCTAGAAGCCTAACTTAGTTCGACTCATGCCTAATTAAATTCCTGTACCAACATAAGCCATGCGTGGTCTTTCTGTTATAAGCATATATCTAAAAACACTACACAAACATTCTTATACTGTAATTGTTCACCATTTCACAATTTATGAACATATATGTCAGCATATGAATTTCAAGATGCAATATGAGCAAAACACTTATCAGAAATAACTTCAGAAGTGGGTGCAACTGCTGAGAGGGGTGCTCGTTTCCACCCAACCGTAGGCTCAACGACTCGCAAAGGATTTACCACTAGCCACCCCCGAGCTGAAACCACGATGTTCTGAGACTGTGTCTCTCTGTCTTCCAGTGACCAGGAGGGAAGGTTGCAATCCTTCCTCTCTGCTATCACTTACTCTGCCTCTTCCAGATTTCCCCTCGTGTCTACCCTTTCAATTGCCTCTGCCATACGCCTTATACTCTCGCGAGGTTGCGTGTGGCACGATTACCCCCGCGCTGATCAGACCTAACGGCTCTATGGATGGGCGGTTCACCATCCCATCCCTCATCAAGCGATCTGCCTACCAGTCTGCGAGGCATTGAATTTTAGGGCCAGCCAGCCGCTTTTGGTTCTCCGGGCCAGTGGAGTCCAAATACGGTATTTAATTCTCGGTGGGATTTAACGCCACCTTTTCAGGTGTCCTCCACCGCCATCGTGGTCTCTTATTCTGCACATCCCCTCATCAGCAGTCCTGTAATAAATTCAGAATGTTATTCACATTCATTGACCTCTTCCTCAAGGTCCATTTACATCACATATTCATATTTATGAGTTTGCCATAGTTCTTGGCCAGTCCGGTTATATTTACAAGTTGGGGGAAACAGGGTGTTACATAATGGCTTTGCTAGGAGATCCTAAATGCAGGTTATTACAAAGGCGGTGGGTAAAAAGTGTAATCACTCGTCATATTTTTACATTAACAATATGTCTTAAGAGTGTTCTTATCATGTGTTGGCCTCGCTTGGTCATGATAAGGATTTAGGTGGAATATGGCCACTAAAACACCTAATCTCAGTTACATGGTAGCTTTATAGTGAGTTGACATACAAGGAGGAAGTAATGGCAACAATGGCACTATCAAAGGTCTAGCACAATTTTGTGCCCAAAGTTAACCATAAAGTATTGTAATTCCTAAAAATGGAACTCGTGTTGGCAATGTTGTTGATGGATATTTTAATGTTTATGAAGGCCTTACAGGGTGCACCCTCTTTGGGGATTCTGTGGGTAAGATTTTGCAGGAGTTTGTCATACAGACCCAGTCCAAGGAAGCTCAATAACCTTATGGTTGGATATGTTCAACCACTTGTATCCTAACTAGCCATTGAAGGAAGATAACCATGTTGTTGATGTAGTGGTTCATGAACCTTGGATATGTCATAATACTCAAGTTGTGTTATCTAAGTTGTATGAAAGTTTCTTTATGGGTGAAACTACATAGATGTGTTGTCATGTTTGGGTGGAATTCCCATGTCTTCCTTTCTAGTTTTGGGACTTCTTGGAACATGTATATTCTCTCATCGAGCTATTCATTTGTCATGAGCATCGCAGTTTCTTTAATCCTCTCCCACAGAGGTGAGTCTATATCAAAGTGGATCTTTCAAAGGACCTCACATAATGTGTTTACATACATGTTGGAACAAATTTCATAATGCAGTTGGTTAGGTATATTACTTCACCTAATCCTCATTTTAGGTGTCAAAGTCTAGACCAAAAGATCATGGATTGTCCCTTAATGGCTAAGGTTGATTCCCTTGGAGCCTCTCTAACTACTTCTCTTGAAACCCAAGCTCAAAATGTTTCAACCCCTATTGATATTGATGGTTGGATTAAGGTGGTCAAAAAAGGTTATAAATCTCCTTCAACATTAAAGACTCCCATGCCTAAGATCTTGACCAGTTATGGGTTGACTCCATCCAATCCTATGGTCTTAGTCACAAGGAAAGAGCCCATTGGTTCCTCTCAGGATATCTCCTCCCACAGGAAGGAAGTTGAAGGGCCCAATCTCCACCTACAATGTTGAACCCTCGAGTCAATGATGTAACCAAATATGTGCAAAGAAAACCAAAATAAAGCACCATGGATGCATGGTCAATGCATATTCTGATCAAAATGAGATTATTTCTCCAAAACTTTGTCCATGTTTGTTAAGCAATAAAGGTTAAGAGATGGATGTTCATGTATGAAAAAAAGAATGAATCAAGCCAAGCTTTGCTTATGATATTTAACCAAATTCCAACCTAACTCACAAAAAATAAAACTTTTTAAGCACTCCTTATCAATGTAACCCTATCACTTTAGCAATGTTTATCCACCAAGAAAAGTGTTTACTTAAAATTTTGAAGTGACATGTTTTTTTTTTAATCATTTCGCATATCTTACTTCTAAATTTAAGATTGTTAATGAAAAGTTATATATATATAAGTTTGGCATAGTGAATTAGACATCTATTGCTTCTACTTTGCAACTTTTCATGAGAAAATGCTATCAAAATTCACTCACTTCTTAATAGTCGATTAAGTGAATGTATCGTTAAAAATTATTACCAACCTAGATCCATCCTAACCCTAGATCTATCAAGCATGAGAAGGACCAAATTCCTTGAGGTTGAAACCTTTCCTTATGTTTTTCACTCTAAACAAGGTTGCACCTCAAGGGATTTGATCCCTTGCGCTTGATAGATCAAGAATTAAGATGGTTCTAAGTAGATATTTATGTTTACCAAATCTAATAGTTTTTGAGTTGGCATGTACCATTGTTACGTACGGTATGTTACATTGTAATATCTATATTATATTAAACGTAAAGTACCTTTCAACGCAATAAAAAAATATAACATATTATTGAGGTATCAATAACCCCCTCATACTATTTTCAACTCTAGCATCCAATGAGGGCAAAAATAGCATGGGGCCCCTCCTTTTTGTTTTAGATTTCTGAACCTTCATGGACCTCGATATACATTGCCTTCCTTTACTTTGAAGTTTTTTCTTATGAAGCTTATCCTGGTTCTTTTCCCTTTGATCTCACTATGCCCCTCAAAAGCTTGCTTTGATCTTTTCCTTATCTTTTGAACAACTTGCTTTGCCCCTTCGAAGTTATTCCAAAACTTGTACAAACTTTCTTTTCATGTACCATATAAAGTTGCGTTCTTGCTACATATCACACCGAAATTTCTTTTTTTTTTGTGACACAACACATATCACACCTCAACCTTTTTATCCCATGACACATCACATCATATCAAAGTTTATTTCCATGTGACACATCACATCACTCCAAACTTTATTTTTTTGTGACATGTCACATTGCATCAAAGTTTATTTTCATGTGACACGTCACATCGCTCCAAACTTTCCTTTATCGCAATATATCACATTGTGAAAAAATTTCTTTCTCCACAACACATCATGCATTCACAAACTTTTATGTGTCATGACAAAGGAATATTTTCTAAAAGAACTCCTTTGCATCATCCCTTCCATCACTTCTTTCGAATCTTTCTTTCCCTACAACTCATCCTATGGAACAAAAGTTTCCACTTGCACGACATCTTGCTCAGAAAATCACTTCGGATGTGAGATATCACATAGGATGAAGTTTTCTTCCCTTGCGATATATCATACAAAGTTTTTCTACATGCGATATATTGCATCTCCTAAAGATATCTATCTCTGCTACAACCTTTTCCGTATGGCACTACGCTGAAGTTTATTTCCATGTGATACATTACACTTCCTCAAACTTTCCTTCACCATGAAAACTTTTTATCGGATTGTACCAAAGTTTTGTTTTGAGTGATACATTGAAATGACCCTTGATTTGATGGTTTAACTTTTTAAAAAGGGTTAAAAAAAATCAAAAAGAGCTTTTGAATCTATATAACGCCCATTGGCTCATTTGTCAATGTCATTCTCACTCAAACACATGTCTTGAGATCTGAGATCAACAAAGCACATGATAGCTTAACTAAGCATCCAACGACCATAAAATTCACATTTAGAACCACCAACCAACATTTTCCAGGTACACACTCATCCCAAATGTTGTAGAGTTTCTTCTTTTGCAATATTTCTTCTTTTTTAAAAGAGAAAACG
This sequence comes from Picea glauca, assembly GCA_000966675.3. Taxonomy (NCBI): domain Eukaryota; kingdom Viridiplantae; phylum Streptophyta; class Pinopsida; order Pinales; family Pinaceae; genus Picea; species Picea glauca. Next base: position 60,907 of record JZKD02S1765495.1, on the reverse strand, counting down.
AACCTACCATGACCAATAAAATTTGGTCACTTGGCCAAGATTCCTTGAGCTGTCTAAAAAGAAAACCAATAGAGATCTCGTACCCATCCACCCAAGATTTTACAACAAGCCTTGACCCAACAAAATTTATTTTCAATGTTGAAACGCCTCCCGCTGATCAACCGAATGCCCCATTCACACACACATAAGGGGAATTGTCTTCTTTGCACCCATGCCCTAGTCCATTCAACTTTTGAGTTTGAAACTCAACATATATCAAGAAATGGAAGTGTAGAAGCCACAAATCCTTGTGACCTACCTCTATGACCGATGTGGGATGAAAGACTCTCATATGTTCAATTTACACTAGCAAGGGTTTAACCATTTATCCATCAAAAGATCTGACACTTCTACCAAACTAGGAGATTAGAATATCACATCGTACCTTCCCCACTCTTTGCATTTAAGGTATATTGTTGAATAGTGCCATCGATTAAATGTAATGAATTCCCCTCCCACTATTAATATAAGTAAGCGAAGCCTAATTATGGGGGTGAGGAGAGAGAACGTTTTTTAAAAAAGGAAAGAGATTATTGAGATTCACAATCCCTTTCAAAATTTGCCACGGTTATTATGACTAGCATAGCCAACCCATAAAACAAAAAACCATACCATCCATGTTTTCCCAAACGAGCTCACACGATATCATTAATGAGATTTTTCCTCCCCGCTCTGTGAAATATTAGTAACCAAAGTTTAGGGGGAAAGTTATTGAAATAACATTACTCAGTGCATAAGTCCGTGTAGATGGCCATGGATAAGATTTAATATAATTTTATGAATCCTTGATATTTGTCTCCACATAGGCACTTTCGGTTCCTTTGAAAAACCTACAATGCTAATATATGTTATTTTTGACATGGGTGAAATGCAGGACCCAGATATGGCAACCAAGAAAGCCAAAAGGGGAAAATATCCCATCATTGAAGTTAGCCCGGATATAGAAGAGGAGATAGAGGTAGAAGTTATCACTCTAGGCCCAATTTCTAATGACACTATTTGTTGCATGGATCCTGACATTGTTTATAAATGGGGGGGGTGTATTAGATGTTTCAACAAGATACATATCCAGAATTGTCACTCCTCTATGGAGATAGTGACCCTGATGAAGGTGTCTACCACGTGATAAAGCACTCTCAGTTGCACAAAGTAGTTGCACACGTCGTAGTATTCCCATGTGCAGAGGCCATTGCATGGATCATCCACATGGATGATGTGGATAATAGGTTGATCAAGTATACTCAAGGCAAAGCCACTGCAACATTCCAGACCTCTGTTATAAACTAGTATGATAAACTCCCAGCAAAAGAGGTTGAACTCATAGATGACTAGATGCTACAATTCCCATATGATTTTTGAGAGATAATGAAGGGTTGGTGAGTGCCCAGGATAATGTTCAAGGTGAGAAGAGTAGGAACCTAACATATGAAGCTATTAATAGATCCATGTAAGTTTGTTGTAGCCCTCTTATGATAACTACATGGAGATGAAGATGCCCAAAAATTCAAGGAATTATGAGTGCCTTCAATATTCACAATCAATAAAACCGTCACAATTTTAAATTGGGCTACCATCTTGTCTACCACTATGGAGTAAACTATATAAAAAACAAAACATATCGTGCCAGGGAAACACCCTATGTTTCATATGTCTTCTTATCTAATGAATTTTGTCTGACTAGTATATGCCTTCTCAAGTATGGGTTGGAAATGGAAATCAAGTGATCCTTCCATTCATGTGTATTGCCAAGACCTCTGGGAACATAAGTATTGCATCCACTATCATAATATTTGTGAACACTTCATGATTCCTTTATATTGATTGCTATTCTGTTATCTAGCACCATGTATGTCAGAGAAAGCTATGCATGCAATAAGTAAAGTTGGAGACTGGTACGTGATAGAGTAGGGGACATACATCAAAATTTATGGGGCCACAAAATCTTCACACTTGGTCCCAAAATTCATACCATATAACCTAGTTTTGTAGGAAGTTACTTATCACACTTTGGTCCATGGAGTTAGGGAAACTCTAGCCTAGGATAAGAAACTACTTTGGCCCCAAACTCCATTTCATGTAGGATATTATAATTTCAAAGATGCCAAAGCAACATAGGCAGAAGTAGACATTMTGAGAACTTTCCATTTTGGGGAGGAAAGATTCCATAGACATGATCCTCTGGGAATTGATGACCAACAGTGYAGACATTACAAMTATAGATGGTCATATTAGAGTGAGACCTAGCAAGAAGAAGAGTTGTRCAGAAGAGAAAGAAATTACGATGAAATGATTTTTAGGATGGGAGGCAATTCCAAAGAAAAGAAGGATAGATCGGAGAAGGAAGGGATTGAGAAGGAAGTTGCAACTAAATTAGTAGTTGAAAATGAAAGGGCTAAGAAGGAATCTCCAACTAAAGCAACAGTTGAAAAGGAGGGAGCAAAGAAAGAAGTTGCAACTAAGGAAACAACTGAGAAAGAGAGGATAGAAAGGGAAGTTGAAGTATTGAGACTTCAGTAGGAATAAGAAGTTATAGCCAAGGCAGTAGAGGAAGAAGAAAAAAGAAAATAATAAGCTAATTCACAAAGGCTCTAGCAACAAGAGGTAGAAAGAAAGAGATAATAAGAGGAAGAAATGAGAAAGAGGCAAGAGGAAGAGGAATAAGAAATAACCTGGAAAGAGAAGGAAGAAGATGAGAAGAAGGCCCAGGGGGAAGCGTAAGACACTAATCCCATGGACACTAGGCCATCAAAGTCCACCTCATGCATCTTTCTAACTAGAGGTCATTTTCCTCTAGGAGAGTTAGGATTGGGTGAATTCAACCCCTCTAAATCTGACAAAGTGGCCAGTCGAGAATCCTTCATTTTTTATAAATACAGAGAGAGAATTGTGAGGTAGCCTTGTAAGAGGCTTGAAATCCCAGGAGCTAAACCATTATCTATAACTATTAAGACACCTTTCATCCCAGGTACCAACAACAATCCTGTAGCTTTAGATTTAGTAGGAGTTGCATTTTCACAAGCAACTCAACATAACATTAGAAGCATGGTTGAAAAACTAGAATATATAGTAAGGATAATAAAGATAGAGGTGGAGGTGAAACACTGCAAGGTGGATAGAACCAACATATCAAAATTCAGTGTTAGATACCTAATCCTTGGGATTATGGTATAATTGTAAAATAATTGTAAATATTAATTTAGAGAAATATGAAAAGTCATAGGTGAACGTCAAGAGTCATTGGACCTCTTGGAAGATGAAACCAAGAGTCTCTTCAATGTATTTATGTATGAATTACATTAATAAAAAATCAATCCTGGGAGTTATCCATCTTTGGCCTATTAATGGTATCAGAGCTTTATTTTTTCAGATAAATCCATGATTAGAGCCATGATCGATACCAATAAAGCATCTGAAAACCCTAGAGATGATTTCGCCATGTGCAACACTTTATGTCTTGAATCTTGTTTTGGCCTCTTGCATTCTACTCTATGCATTGTCCCTTTACATTCTTCATTGAAGCATAGCCATTTCCAAACTGTGGAAGATATAGACCTTGGTGTGTTGGTTTCCTCAAATGCTTTGTTAAGCAATTGCTCGAACCGTGCGGTTATAGGCTTCAATGCATTTCGGTGTAGATATTTCAACATGTGTAGAATTTGTGAAGCTTTTTGAAGAGACATAGGAGATTAGTAGTAGTTTTGTGTTGTTGAAAGCAAAAGAAGAAAAGAACTTGATTTGTGCGTCATTTGTGTCTGCATATCTTGCAGGAACAAAATCGAACAACTTCTTGTACATCCTACCTATGTGGAAAAGGATCAAAATCAATTATGGATACTGCAAAGATCGATTAAATTCCTTTAGGAAACTATGAATTATGCCCAATGCTTGTTTGGATTCTTAACGAGGAAGAGAGATCAAAGGATTAAATAAGGGTTTCAATTCTCTTTCATATTTTTGGGGGCTTATAACCCTTTGACTCCAACTTGGATCTTTTAGAGGCAGAACGAAGGTACTCAACTATGTCATGCACGTGAACAACTGCTATCATCTACTAGTATGAATTCTTGATGTTTTTAGGCTTCTTTCTACACTCTGCGTTGGACTGGTACTCAACTATGTCATGCACGTGAACAACTGCTATCATCTACTAGTATGAATTCTTGATGTTTTTAGGCTTCTTTCTACACTCCGCGTTGGACTACTAGAGTGCATTTGGCCATTTCTCCATCGAGTGCACTATCATACCTGCAATCAACTTTAATTAAAAAATTCACTATCTAGATAATTGAGGACAGTTATAGCTTCTCTATCCATTGATTCTTAGACAAGCAATTATGAGGAGACCACACAACAATGCTCGAATGATATTGCAAGGAAAAAGGAGCAGCTACAACAAAAACTAGAGATATATATTAGATCACAATTTACTGCTAGGGAAGAGGTGGTGCAAATCCAAAGAGAATTTGATAAGCATGAAAAACAACATGCCAACATTGTTGCCAACCTTTAGGATAAACTATAAGAAAGAGACTATCAGATTAGAAAACAATACTCGTATCGGGTGTTAACAGGTGAGGAGAAGACAACGAAAGTGTGTCATTCTATCGCCACCATGCAAGGAAATGAAGACACGAGAGAGGATACGATAGGTGGCGAGAGTTGGTATAGGATGCCTCCCATTCACTACTTGGATGATGGCCATGCATATCAAGGCTACAGAGCAATACATGAGGTGCAAAGAAATGAAGGTTGAGGGGAGGCTCAATTAGACATGGTATGGTGCGATTAGTTCTAGGGGACATCATGTTGTGATAATGGAAGTTGAAGGTGGCATAAAGGAAGAGAGTTGTGTCAGGATATATGAGTGGTAGTGGTTTGTTTCAATATGCTAGTCTATATCAGTAGTTTCATTGTCTTTTGATAAGGAAAATATGGAGTTAGGTCACTAAGGTGCTCAGGGCACCCACACGCCTCGACTCTTAGCCTCCCATCTAGCCTTGCATGTTTTTTTTCTCTGGTGATCTATGTATTTTCTGGTGTGTGGTTGGGGGAATCTTGCTTAGTTTATCATATCCATTCTATGGAATTTTGCGGGATGATTTGGGTTATAAAAATTCTAGGGTGTATTTGTGGGAGCAGGGTAGAATTGTTGTCAAAGCCTTGTAGGTTTTGGCACGTTCTCTGTCTTTCACTCGGTGAGTAGGTGGGTTTGTTACATGGGCGACTATTGTACTGTGGAATTTTGCTTGATTTGAACAAGAAGACGGTGAGGTATGGTGAAGGGGGAAGAGGGGGTAAGAGATAGGGTACGGGTACCACTCGAGAGGCGGACATCGACTCAAAAATGTCCAATAGTAGTGAAGGCAAAGAAAGAAGCCTAGGAGGTAGAGTACTTGTTTATGGAGAATTGTTTAGACTCAGCGAGAATGTAGGTCGAGGAGTTGGAGGAAGTAGTCTAGGACAAACGTTAGAAAATATCATACAACTAGCTCTTAGAGGAGGTAGAATGTTGGGTGTTAGACCTAGGGACTCTTGAAATAGGGACACCAAATATTTTTGAATTGTAGAAGTGTACTAGATGGTTAAGGCCATGATCTCTCCGGGCATGGAGAAGAAATAGAATGAGCAACAAGACATCCCACACACCATCCAATTTTTTGAAGGTAACTTTGAGGTGGTGTGTAAGGTATTCTTTGGGATTGGTATCTTAGTCACTTCAGTGGAAGAAGAGAAGAAGGGAAATCATAAAATGGATGAATCGACTGTTTCTGTGGTTACCCAAGCCAACCCAATTACAATTAATGTCAACCCCTAGCCATCCGTAATGACTCAGGAGCAGGCTAGAGAGGAAGATATTCTATTGGAATTGGTAGTCAAGGAAATTCCACCTTCCCCAATTGCATAATGTTTGTTATGTCTAATAGTCCACTTTTACTTTATAGTTGTAGATGCACATGGATAGTTATGGTGTCGTTTTTTGGATGCAAACCATTGTTAACTTAGTATCACCTGAACAGACCATAAATGAAAACAATATATTGGTAGAGGCTCTGCTTTCCTCTTAAGGCAAGCCTCTACCATGAACATATGTACTTGTCTCTTTTTGTATATAATGTGAAATATTGATATCGTTTTTAGCTTAAAGAAAAATAATAATTAGAAAAAAAAAAGAAAAAAAAATTGAATAATTTTTGTATAAACTAATCCATTAAATTGTTTTATAATATTCCATATTAATGCTTATTAGTCCCTGCCATGGGACTATAACAATGAATTTGCTTTTGATGTGACATTAATTTGCCTTTTACCATAAATTTGTGTATGCAATGTAATGTTTAACATAGGAAAACAAATATATATTTTTGGATGTAATAAAAATATTTGTGTTTCTCATTTCTAATTGGTTGATAGAATTGAAGTGTTATTGCTCCCTTCACGTTTTTCAATATGTAGAATTAATTACATAATTAATGAATTTCACGAATCACCACATCTAAATATAAAAAGTTGTACTGTGTATTTATTATTATGCATTATTATATTTATATTATATTTATTATCTAATATATTATTTATTATTATATTTATAATATATTTTATATATTTATATTATATTTATGAATATTATAGTTCCATTCACCTTACGGTTCATTATACATTTTGAATAACAAACAAGCCTCAATTATTATCTTTTGACAAAAAAATATATATTACTTGTGCATTTAGTTATATTAAGTTTCATTGTTCAACACGTATTTCCCAACTAACTCGACAGGGACTGTGTTGCCATACAACCCTTGTTAAATATAATATTTTGAAATTTATTTAAAAAACTAAAATTTTAAAATATCAATTTTTTATTTCTTTGTTGGTAAAATACAATTACTTTAGTTTAAAGGGTTAGTTCATTTGGTTGCTATTAATGTTGTTGGGTATTTGCTTAATTTTGTGCTAATATGTGCTTGTTTGGATACTCTTAGCTGAGGTGCACTAGTTTACATCCATTGGTTCACTAGGGATGCCATCCACAAATCTAAGAAAGTATCCTTTGGGTTTTCTTGAGAGAATTTTCCCTGTAAAAAATAAAATAAAAAATTAACTAAAATATAATATTTATAAAATTATAAAAAAAATTGAATTTTAAAATTTAATGTTTCTTTTTCTTCATTGATAAAAGATAATGATAATGATTTGATTAAATACATCTAGGTTGAGGGTATACCGTCAAATTAAAAAAATTCATTTAAAATTAAGAAACACTATTAATTTGCTATGATTTGGAGATTTTGGTTATCGAGGATGCAATAGTTATATTTGATTAAAAAAACAATCATTTAGAGAGATTTCCATATAATTTATGCTCTCTAAGACATTGTAATACTTGTCTTAGATGTTTGTTGTTCTCTTCCATTGTACGATAATATATCAAGATACCATCCAAAAATACCTACATGAACTTGTCAAGGTACTATCTGAATACTCCATTATTAAGTTCATAAATACTCCTAATGCATTTTTCAATCTGAAGGGTGCTACTACAAATTCATAATGACCAAAACATGTCTTGAATGATGTCTTAGGAATATCCGTTTCCTTTATTCATAATTGATGATATCCCGATATTAAGTCTACTTTAAAGAACACCTTTTATAACAAACCCAAATTTCCATAATAAAAAAATTTTTTAGGTCTTAAAAATGTGAGCTACATAATTCTCACCACTTATTATTGTCATTTCTTCTTGTAGTTTAATTTAATTAACTTCAAAAATATTATTGTATTTTCATCAAAACTCTATCTCTAAAATTCTCAAGAGCCTTGGAATAACATGTTTTAAATACATATGTGTATGTATTAAGTATATAAACTCTTCCTAAAATCAATACCCCTTTCTACCATTTAGAACATTTATCCAATCGTTCCAAGGGGGATCTTTGATTATGGGAACTTGAATCATTCCAAAAATCTTTTTACTTTTATTAATATCATATTCTGAAAATGAATTTACTCGTGTATTCCAAAATACTTGTAGTGATCCAAGAACCATGTAGATGTAGATCTGGCAGTTTCGTATTAGGAACCATAGAAAATATTATTTCTGAGGTAGATGTAGTTTATACCAAGATATGCCGTTTACCCATATATTTATCAGGTATACAATAACTATCTGTAATAAAAGCCTAAGTAAGAAAGTTATCAGGTTACCAAAATATTTATGTAGCTTAACGCTATTAATTTGCATTAATGTACATTTTTGTTTCCTAACAATTTAATTCTGTAGTTTATTTTTGTTGCCTGCATTTTCTCGTGGTTTACTTTGTAATTTAGTAACTTCAATAATAATGACATAGAACCCTTGTTCTCACATTCCTATAGAATGGTCAAGTATTCATTCTTCTTTTTATGCATGAAATATCTAAATAATTATGTGGTTTTATGGTACTTAGCAAATATACTATTCCAAAGTGATAAGAATTTGAATAATAATGCATAATTACTTAAACTTTTCCTTTCTTAGGATTTATAATTAATATATATAATTTCATGTTGAGGTATTCATGAGTCATAAAATGACTATTTAGCTTCTATAACATGCATACATCTAATCAATCCAATCCTGTAGCATACACATAAGTATAATTTTTGTAGCTATATGCAAACCATTAATCTCAATAGAACAATAAGATACATCTCTATAGGTCATATTTTGTAGCATAAATATAGTTTTTGTAGCTACATGCAAATCATAAATCCCAACATGAACATCTATATAGATAAGATTTTGTAGCATAAATATAGTTTATGTAGCTACATACAAATTATAAATCTCAATATGAACAAATAAAATACATCTATACATATTCAATTATGTAGCTATGAGCAATTCAATATCCAACAGAAGTGAAAAGAGGTATAATAAAGATACATATATGTAACGATTATGCCGAAAAATAGATGGAACATCGATGTTCCACCCAATCATAGATACATAACAACCATGATTACTTGTCCTAATCACCCCCTAGCTTGACCATGACTCCATAAGGGCAAACTGAGCTTCACTCCTTAGCCATTGTCTTTCAGTACAATTCAGAAAATCATTTGTGTAACACCACTTGTGCTCACACAACAAATAGTCATCTCTAAAACATACTAAGCAATGTCCTTCCTCACACATATGTTGTATATATTTCATTTTCCATTGCCTAGGACTTTTCCATCCATTTCCCTCGGGAAATTCGTAGCTTTACAAATCCCTGATATTTAGGGGCTTCCAATGATAGAACTCAACTTTTGACACTTGTAAAAATCAGCTCTGAGTTAACTCAAACATGTTCCTCACTCATGGAGTCATAGTTAACTACTTTTAACCTGGTTGTTCCACCTATTTTTCAGCATTTAATTTATTAAAATATTTGTCTCATACATTTTTCCATCAAAAGAGGACAATTGGCATGTCAAACTCTTGCTCAAGAGTCACAAAAATAATAATTGCATGCCTTCACAATTTCAAATGCGAATTTCCATAAATGGAAATTTATTTTCAAATCAATAACATTAAAATAAATTGTTTTAATATTTGAGGATGTCACACCTTTGCTCCTTTCAATTGATCTAATAAATTACTGATTCTAGGCAACAAATATTGATTGCTTATCATTGCCTTGTTTAATTGTCGATGGTCGATACAAAGTCTCCATGATCCATCTTTCTTCTTTATGAAGATCATTGGTTCTCCCCATGGTGATATACTTGAATGTATCAATCCCAAATCTAGAAGCTCTTGGAGCTGCATATGCAACTCTCATAATTTCAAAGTCACCATGTGGTAAGGATATTTTGTGATGGGTTCCATTCCTAGTTTAAGTTCAGTTGCGAACTCCAATTCTCTCTTAGGTGGTAGTCCATGTAATTCCTTTGGAAATACATCTAAAAATTATGATAACACTGGATATTGTTCTATACTCATTGTATCCTCCTTGTTCATAACTGTCATAACATATAATTTACATCCTTTTCTTATACTTTTCTTCAGTTGTAACACTGAAATGAATTTTAATTGTTGGGGAATAGGGTGGAACATATTATGAAACAAACACACAATTATGCAGATTATCGAAGAGGGAACAAAAAAATTTCGAAGACAAAGGTGGTGTCTAAAAACACTGTTATATCACGTAAGGAAATCACACTATGATTAGAACATTACAATGCATATTGGACCTTGATATCTCCATATGATATCATTTTGATCTCTTGATGTCTATTTATATCCTCAAGAGCTAACCAACTTCCATGAAAATGGGAAGATCTTGTCCACATATAACCATTGGTTGTTAGAGTTGACTCCATCAAATCCACATGTCTAGTCAACTCGACAAGGATGCTCAATCCAACTGTCCATGCATCCAACTCATAGTAAATTGTTGGGCTGGTCGATCCACTGCCTGACTATATTCAATTGTTGGTTGACTGTCTGACTGACAGGTATGTCGACTACTCAACCGACTGATGTAGAGATCTGGTCGATTTATCGACCAACTGAATCCAGGAGAAGTGTGATGAACCATCAATGCTTGATGTTCCAATACCCCCCATCAACACACATATTTGGAGATTCAGGAGGTTAAATTATGTCATCATGAAACCCCCCCATAATTTCATCTTCCTGAAGCCCAAGAATCGTATGGAGATTGATAAATATAGCTTCAGATAAGGACTTAGTGAAGATATCAACAACCTGATCATCTATTCTACAATATTCAAGAGAAACAAGGTTCTCATGAACCAACTGTCTCAAATAGTGACATGGAGCTCAACATGCTTCATCTTACTATGGGCAACATGATTTTCAACAACCTGTATGGCACTTTGATTGTCATAGTATATCATAGTCGAGGTATGAACATGAAATCCAAGTTCACCCAGAAGTTGGTGAATCCAGATTGTTTCATTACCTGCTTGAACAACGCCACAATATTATGCTTTTGTAGTCAACAAAGAAACTACTTTCTATTTCTTTCAAGACCATATCAACGGTCTTGTGCTTAGATGAAACACATAACCAAAAGTGGAATTACAATAATCACCGTTTTCAACCTAGTTAGAGTCGATGAATCCAACTAGCGAATCTGAACGTCGACAATACTTTATACCAAAATGAGTGGTACCTTTGAGATAGCGGAAAATTCATTTAAATGCTTTCCAATGGCTTTCTTCTGGGTCCTGTATAAACTAAAAGACCACACTAACAAGAAAGGAAATGTCAGGTTGATTATGAGTAAGATAAATAAGACTGTCGACCAGTTGTCAATAAAGTATAGCATCGACTTTGGGAGTTTGATAAGTTTTGGTGAGTTTTACTCCAAATTGAAAAGGAGTAGCACACTAATTACAATCAATCATATTTAAACGTGTCAAAAGATCCAACACATATTTAGACTAAGAAATGAAAAAACCATCACATAGTGGTAATACTTGAAGACCCAAAAAATAATGCAAAGAACCAGGATCCATCATATCAAAGGAATCAACAAGTTGTTTCTTCAATCTAAGAATGAGATCAATATTATTTCCAGTAATGAGAAGATCATCTACATATACAACAACAATCAAAGTGTCTCCATTTGTATGGAGTACATACAAGTTGTGATCAAATTCATAATGTTTGAAACCAATTCAAAGAAAGAAACTGTTAATTTTAGCATACCAAGCTTTAGAGCTTGCTCCAAACCATAAATCGACTTCTTGAGTCGATAAACCAAGTTAGAATATGACATGAAACCATGTGGTTTTTCCATGAAAATTTCTTCAAATAGGTATCCATGAAGAAAAGTACTCTTCACATCCATCTGATGGATTTGCCATCCAAAACAAGCAACAAGGGAAAGAATTAGTTGAACATAGTTCATCTTTGCAACATGGGAAAAGGTCTTAGTGTAGTCGATACCTTCTTGTTAATAAAATATCTTCACAACCAGGTGTGATTTATGTCCCTCAACAACACCTTCATGTTGATGATTACAACTGCGTGAGACATCCTCTAGGACACAGACTAATTGAGTTGACCTAAGAGAGAGCCCATGAGTTGGGTGTGTGGTTCCTATCTGAGATAGAGCTGGAATGTATAGATGGTCTCCTCCTTACAGAGAGTTGAGAAGAAATCCAAATGATTCTCCTGTTTAACGCAGTGAGAAAGGAGATCTATTGAGTTGAACGTGCCTATGGTTGAGCATAATGTGAACGTGTGAATTCCCATGAGTTGGGTGCATTGCTATGAGACAAAGATGAAGACGATGTATTAGCCTCCTCTGAGTAGAGAGTTGAGATGATGAACTCCAGATGACTCTCCTATGTAATGTAGTGGGAAAGAAGATCTGTTGAGTTGGACGTGCCTGTGGATGAGCATAAGTGAACGTGATCCTAGTGGCTGAGCACTAGTGAGTGTGGTTCTTTTGTAAGACACAGTAAGATAGAGATATGGACATCCCTATGGATCTGCCCATAGTGGTTGAGAACCAGTGGGTGTATGAGATCCCTTGCTATATTGTTCAAGAGTCAGAACTACCTGTAACCCTAATTGTAATGTAAAGGGTACAGGTCGGCCCCACCTTAATGTAACTGATAATTAATGTAAGAGATAATTAATCTGGTTATTATTAATTATATTGTGATTTAGAGAGGTCGAACCTGTTGTGCCAATAAACACTTATGTTGACATGTCAAGTCTAATATAAGTAAAGATAAATTCTCCATTGAGGAATCATATCTTTTGTGTGAGTTTGGAAATTTCAACAAGTACGTCTTCTTGGGAAAAGTGTGCACCTCTCTCGGGCGCTAGTCTTCTAGGTTTTGTGAGCACCATTTTGTGTGATATGTTTTCTTGGTAGTGGAGGTTTTTCTCTTGAAGAATATAGCAAAGGATTGGCTGGGTTTTCTTCCCTTGTTGAGAAGGGATTCCAAGGATACTTCTTGTGTACTTGTGCATGGTGTTTCTTCTTGTGATCTTGGTTTCTGCAACAAATTGTTAATGGTTTAAGTAAAATGCTAAAATGAAATGAACCTCATGCTTAAGCCTAGCTTGTTGAAAAATCAACACTTCAAAGGTAAATTTGGTCTTATAGACCCATCGACACTTCACAATGTTCTTTCCTTGTGGTCGGGGAACTAAGTCCCAAGTGTGATTCTTCGACAAAGAATCAATTTATGTCTACATAGCCTATTCCCATTCAAGTCATCCTTGAACATCTGAGTAGACAACAAGATCAGAAGTTTCAAGAACACGAGTCATCAATGCAACACTATCATGTTGCTTTTAACTTCAAGTTTGTCATCTAGAGGAAACATCACCGACATGAGGTCCAAGAACTTTAATTGTCTTGGTATCCCATCTGGGTAGAAAATAAACAGGTGAATCATTTTTCACTGTAGTAGGTCGATCAGAAGTCAAAGAGATTTCAGTCAATGGAGACAACGAACTAGCCGAAATAGATATCAACGGACTAATTGACTCATAGGTCGATGGTCTAGTCAAAATAGGAAAAGAGTTCGACTGTCAAGTCGATGGACTGAAAAAATGGAATAGGAGAACTAGTGTTTGAGACAACATCACATGCATCATCCTGCAATAATCTAGAAGAGCCATTCAGCAACTTGACACCAAAAGAATTCTCATCAAACCATACATTTCGTCTAATAATGATTTTTTGTTTGACATGATCAAACAATCGATAGGATTTCAACTCTTCAGAGTAGTCCATCATGATGAAAGCATGACTCTTTGCATCAAACTTCTTTATGCAATCATTAGAAATATGAGCCCATGCAACACATCCACACACACGAAGGTGGCCGAATGAAGGATTGTTTCCACGCTATCGTTCGACTGGAGTCATGGAAGGAACAACTAAAGTTGAGATGTGATTGAGAAGATAGTTTGCACAATACACTACTTCAGCCTATAAGCGAGCAGACAAAATTTTGGCCTGCAAAAGACATCTAGCCATTTTGACTAATGTTTGATTCTTACATTTTGCGAATCTATTCTACTGAAGTGTGTGAAGAACCAACCGCTGCTAGTCAATACCATATTGAACTAGGTATTCTTCAAAAGGTCGATTTACATACTCACCACAATTGTCTGATCTCAGGCACTTGATGGATCAACCACATCGCTTTTCAGCAAAGGCTCTAAACTATTTGAAATTTTCAAAGACAAGGTTCTTATTCTTCAGAAAATAGACCTAAGTGAAATGAAAGAGAACATCAATGAAAGTCAAAATACACCTTGCACCTGCAAGGGAAGGTAGATTGATGCAAAAACCATCATTGTGAACCATCTCCAATAGGTTTTGTGCTCGCCGCGCTTTGCTAGAGTCAAAAGGTGTCTGATGATGCTTGCCAAGCACAAAGCCTTTACAGACTCCTTTAGGGGGAAACACTTTAGGTAAACCAACAACCATGTTCTGAGTTGCCATCAACTGTAGACTTTGAAAATTTAGGTGTCTGAATTGTTCATGCAAAGTTCGAATTCACTCATTAGTGTGAGAAACAAGAGTAGTTGGTTCGCTATCGAGTCAAGTCATGCCATAGAATTTACACAGACTATCCTTTAGGTTAAGAAACCCTCTGACGAAAATCAACTGACCTTTCTTCAAATCACAAACATAGAGCTGGTACAGCCAAAATTCCACAATATTACCTATATGTGTTAATTGAGCAACATAAAATGGATTGGCACTTAGGTTTGACACATGATAAATGTCGACAACCCTCCCATGTCAACAAATAACTTCACCTTAACCAACAATATCCAGAGCAAAATCATCGGCAACACAAATCTTCCTCTCCTTTGCTTCATCCAAGGACGTGAACAAGGAAGCACCTTAGCCATGTGATGAGTGCACCCAAAGTCGATTACCCATTTTTTCTTCGTAGAATGAGATAACAAGGCACGAGAAGTTTATACTTGGAAGGTGAAATTATCAGTGGGTCAACGTACAACAGACACATCTCCTTCAAGGTGTTTAGACTTCTCCTCTAAATCATCTCTCTTCTTATAACAAAATTTCTCCACATGTCCAATCTTTCCACAATAATGACATGTCTTCTTCTTTCGACTTTACTGGGGTGCATATGTTTATCCCTTAGGTTTCTGGTCATAGCCTCCAAGTCTTTGTCTAGAGGTATCAAGCCCTACTCTTTCCCTGTGATTCGACTTTCTCTTTCCCTTGAGCAAGCGGGATTGATGTTTACCACCAAGCTTGCCTTCTTCAAGCAGTTTATGCTAATAAATAATCAAAAGGCCATAGAAATATTTAAAGGTGTAATCCTTACCATCTTCCTTGTGTGCTTGCTAGTTGGTGTGGAAATTCGACATGAACATGTCAAATGGTGTTCACAAATTCATCAGGACTAACTGGATGATTTGTCCATATTTCTTCTGATAATTCTTTCCACATTCACCCAATTTCAACTAGAGTTCTTTGAAACATGCCAAATAGGTCTCTATTCTGTCAAAAGAATGAGGATCGAGAGAGATCAACTCATTCTCCACCTGCATGACATGGATTTCATCGACTCTGTCAAACAACGACTTGAGTTTCTTCCAAAATTGATGAGGGCAGTCAATTCCACCGAGGTGAAAATGAATCTCCTGTGAGATATATGTCATGATGACCCCCACAACCTCATCCTTCTTGCCATCAACAACGAACTTCACCTGATTGTTTGTTGGATCTAGAATCAAAATCTTCATATACTTCCACAGTCCTTTATTCTTCAGTATGGATTCCATGTCTAGTGACCATACTACATAATTTGATCCATTCAGAATAACGAGATCAATCTTTGAAGCCATCTTTGATATCTAGACAAAACATTTTATTTCAATAAGTTACAATCGTCAAACCAATGGACCAGATTCAATCACATAACAAATCCGACTCAACAAGGTTTACATATAAAAAGTGAGGTTTCAAACCATCGACTATGATACCATGTTGGGGAATAGGGTGGAACCTATTACGAAACATCCAAACACTTATGCAGATAATTGAAGAGGGAACACAAAAATTTCGAAGACAAATGTGGTGTCTAAAGACACTATTATAACACTTGAGAAAAGCGCACTTTGATCATAACATCACAATGCGTATTAGACCTTGATATCTCCATATGATATCACTTCGATCACTTGATGATAATGACTCAAGGGGTCTGTTACTTATAGCCTCAAAATCCAACCAACTTCCATGAAATTTGGAAGATATTGTCCACCTATAATTGTCAGTTGTTAGAGTTGACTTCGTCAAATCTATGTTGTTTAGTTGATTCAACAAGGATGCTCAAACCGATCATCCATGCATCCAACTCATAGTCGATTGATGGGCTGGTCGATCCATCACCTGACTATCTTCGATTGCTGGTTGACTGTCTGACTGACATGTTGACTACTTGAACGATTGATGTAGAGATCTGGTCAATTGCTTAACCAACTGTATCCAAATGCAGTTCAACCACCCAATTGACTGAATCCAGGAGAAGTGTGATGAACCATCGGTGCTCGATGTTTCGACACTAATGACACTCCTCTATTCATTCAGACTAAATTATTTTATGTCACGAATCATCTATAAAGTAAAGTTTCTTATTTTTGTAATCTAGTATTGCTTTGTGTCTAACTAGTCCATTCCTATTACTATATAACAAGATCCCAAAATAGTTGAATATAATGATACTCAGGTTATGCATACATCTATATTAATCTCACAATCCTTAGCTAAATATCCTACCGCTTTCTTAACTCCGAAAGTCATATATGCATGATTGAAATCTTCTTGACTAATTGCCATCGTCTTTGATTTCAACAATGCACTATGAGAAACAAAATTTTATGTTGCTCTTGAATCTATTAATATTTAAAAATTGATGTCATCAATCTTACATGATGTCTCTGGTACAGTGGATTGATAGTCATCTTGGTGGTTGTTCACCATGGCATGTATCCCGTGGGATTTACCCAAATCAACAACCGTAGTCTAACTATGCTCTCAATTAACTTCTCTATGTGCATGTGGACACTCTCTTAGGTGGTTGGATTCGATTTCCTGATTGGGAAAAAGTAGGTCTTCTTTCTATTGTGTTGGGGTGATCGATATGGCGGTCTCTAGTTACCTATTGGTCATCTATGAGTACTCGTCATTGGTTCCCTAGAACATCCTTGCATCATGGTATGGGTCTTGGTGTACTAACTAAATTTGATTCTTGTCTTCATCCTCCTAGACCTGAGGGTCTCAATGGTCTAATTGACCACCACCCAATTTCCTTCTCAGCTATTATAGCCCTTTGAACTGCCTCATGCAAAGTGTGATGCATCAATATCTCACTTTAKATCTAATGTTATAGTTCTACYCATATACAAATTTGTTGACTGACAAATTTTCTATGTTCATATGTGGTGTGTATCTTAGCAGTTCCATAATTCTTGCTTCATATTTAGGTGTTGATCTTCCATTTTTCCTTAATGAGTTAAACTCRTTCAATTATCTCTCAATAAATTCCTCAGAAAGATAACGTTCTCTAAAATTCTCCTCAAATAGTTYAGATGAAATTTTGGACACATCCATCCTTATTTGTGGCAATAGGGTCTTCCACCAAAGTAAATAACTTCCCTTTAGTTRGAATATACATGTATGCACTTTGATATCAGAGGTGTAATCCCTTAGAGAAAAACACATTGCCATATTTTCCTACCAGGTTTCAACCACCTATCCATYAGTAGAACCARAAAATCATGGAAATTTAACTTTCTCTAGCTTTCTATGTACATGGTTACTTATAGGATTTTATAGGATTTTGTGATCTTTCAACATGCATAGAGACTTCTCCCTCTTTCCTTTCCATTTTGTTCATTAGTGTATCAGACATCCTCTAAAATGCATTATGGTAATCACATCTTTAGCATGTACATATCCTAGTTCTTGATCATGTTCCTCTTCTCTTGGTGGAGGCTGTGGAGGTGTAAGTTGTGCTAGAGGTAGACATGTACATTGACCTCTGGCTATCCTACCTCTCTTCCTCTTCTATCCATGTTTTACTTGGTAGAATAAAATAATTCAGATTCGATTGAATTAATTTAGTATTTTATAAATAACAAAATTTAGAATGCGTAAATAGTAAATAGCTCCAAGGTCATAGATTTTTGAACTTGGCTCTGATACCACTTGTAACACCCTTCCTAGTGTTAATAACCCTACTCTAGAAATTGCGTACAAATCACTATTGAATTGTAGTTTGCGTTTAAGAATGAGTTAAATTTTGTTCTTCACTAAAGCATAAGGTTACACATTTGAATCCAATATTGTAATAGTAGGTTTAGTGTCTGTGTGATCCTTCAAAATATATAAATATACTCCTTCAATATATGTGAATATACTCCTTCAATATATGTGAATATACTCCTTCAAGTTTTACAATATGTATCTCATTCTTTACAAATTAGTTAATATGATTCTTAAGATTTATGGTTTGAGATCTACACTAGTTATATTGTGAGTATAATTTGGAGTAATTACATAATGTAATATAATCTAATATTTACCAGTTATAGGTGCAAGTTGCATAGATATGTAATACATGTAGCCTTTCCCAATTATGATTACAAGTCACTTAAATACCAATGGTGTGAAAGTCAATACACACTAATAAATATTATTGTGCATGGAAGGTAATAATATCAACACAGTGTGATAAATTAGTTATGAAACCACTACTTGTCAATAATGAGTGAGATATTAAGGATGAATATCACAGAGTGATATTCATGGCATCTATCTATCCTTGCATAGTAAGTGCGCTCATCCTTAGCTTGGTGTTGTGTCAGACACTACAACCCTCCTTTTTCTTGTAATCTACTCGCATAACCCAAAGGGGGTTGTAAAGAACATTTCGATAAGGTAGGCTTGCCTTGGGAATACACCACAAATGTATGGGAAGAGGAGGAGGTACATTGTAGTGCAAGAAATTACGACGAGGTCACCTTCAAGAGACGAGGCAAGCCCTTAGGAAGGATTGCGGATGAAGATAAAGTGCAATAAGAAGCCATAAAGAAAGTGGAGGAAGAAGCAATAGAAAGGATGTCTCATGTTTCCGCTTCTGCACATTCAAGATCAACAGAGGAAGAAGAGACACAGGAATATAAAAAGATGAGGAAGAAAGAGAAGGTTCATAATAAAAAGAACGTCACCACTGAGAAAAAGAGGAAAATTGTTGAAGAATCCAAAGCCAAAGCTAAAGTGAAAGTCATAGCAAAAGAAACAACCCAGAAGGAAGTTGAGCGAAAGGAAACCGTGGAAAAAGATGCAACAGAAGCAACAACAACAAAAGCAACACAGAAAGTAGTGAAAGAAGCGACAGACAAATCATTAGAGGAAGAACAGAGAAAGAAAGACGAGGAAGCCAAAAATAGTCAGACAGTCCTAATGGACATCGATATCCTTGAGATATCAATAGGTTTCACAAGCGAACACACACAAATCAAGGGACTAAATTCATGACTCGATACTCCATTTAGGCCAAATGATGTTCCCAACCTAAGGAATTTTGTATATGATAAATCATTAGGCATAATTGCACAAGAACAAGAGAAGAAAGTATCAGTAACAAGGGGAACCTGATTTGAGTCATAACACAGATCCCCATAACAGAACATGTCAACAAGGATCCAGTGGCCATAGCCTCAACTCGATCCACTTTTTGGATTGCCACAAAGGATAATGTTTGAAATCTACACTAGCCAGACTTGGTAAAAGAAGCAAGGATTAGGGAGCTAAAGGAGAAGCTTTGATAGGTAAAGATCAACGAGGGCAACCTTTGAAGTTTCTAGGCAAGCACATAAAAGGTCAGTATTGAGCTCGAAGAATACCTGATCGACATGTACTTTCACTTGCACATGTTCAAGGACTTAGCTACTACCATCATAAACCAACACAACACTCTCCAAACCAAGCTTGCATAGTTCAATATTATTCGGGAGGGCATGAACAACCTTGATACATGGATTGCAGAAAACTTGGATGCACCGACTGAACTTTATCATCCCTCAGCTAGGGAAAGAAAAAATGATGCCTATCCACTAGACCACTGTCAGCAAATGGGACAAAAGGTAGACAAAGAAATGACAATTTCAATAGAAATATGTTCACGCATACACAAAGCGACGCAAGAACTACTCAAGTTGTGCCGACTGCCTCAGCTAGAGGAGCTTGGAAAAAATATTATAATGGAGGAACTGGTCGACAAGGTACAAGACAACACAAATCACAAACAAGGAGTCACCAAGGAAACCACCGCAGTAACAACGAACCTAATAGAAAATAACCTCATTCAACCGACAAAGGTCCATACTACGGTTCATGCATTCATGGCTACAATATCAAAATATATGCATACCCTCAATGACAACATAACTAGGCACACGACTACCATATAAGAGCTTGCATACCATAGACTCTTAACTTTACATGATCAACATGAAATCTAAGTAGCATACCTCCAGGACAAGAATCCATAAAAGGACAAAATATCAAATTAGAAATTGCTATTATCTGCGCCCTATTTTGTCTTTTCTAAACTACTGATTTTTTCTTTTCTTTGTACACTTGTCATCAAGAAGAGGGGAGATGAACACTTTTGTAACAATTTCTTTAGGGGAATACAAAGAATCACAAAACAGTTAGGGAAAATAGTATAAATAGAAGAAGAGACCCATTTTAAAGGGGCTCTTCAAGCATTGTATAAACTTAAGAACTAATTCAATGACATATACGACATTGATTAATATTGAGAAGCCCTTAGGGACAACTTTCAAAAGAGAGAAGAACTTGTGTGTGTGGCTGATTTTGCTGTGAACTTCTTCAAATAGAATGCATGTTTATCACATGGACTGTAAGAACAATGTTTGTTGATAGACTAATCTGTTACACACAATGTTATGTTACAATATTTTATATTCTTTCTTATATTTTTAAGTCTTGAGCTCATGAGTTGTTAATGTATGCAGAAATATAATTTATACTTTTCTAGTTATATGTATGTGTGCTCATGTTTCTAACTTTGCACCTTCATTTCAGCTATCTATGTGGGATCCTTGACAGAGTTTAGTTTCATTTACAACTCATTTGGTTACTATAGTTCGCCCCTAGTTAGGATATGATATTATAGATCAACAACAAGTCATATTAACAACAGGCCAGCCCTCTGAAAGCAACCCTATTCTGTCTCTTTTCCAACATAGTAGTCATGAACATGAGATTACCTATGAAGATACAAACCATAATTTCAAAAGTGCCACATGTAGTCCTAAAACTCATAGAAAAACTCGGTTTCGTGTGCCACAAGAAGAGTTCTCATAAACTCGCCATATCACCCATGCTTACACAAAACTACTTGGTAAGCTACCAACAACCTCAAAGCTTCTAAGGAGGAAAGCTACTCACGTAAGACAACCAGAAAAACATCCCAATATTTTTGTTTATTTTGTAGAAGACCTCATCGAAACCACGTTACAAGAGGTTTCAATACTCTTGATCCATGTTCTTCCTACCCTTCCTGAGTTCGAACATAATCTTGATGGCGAAAACCATGAAATTAACCTCAAACAAATCATGGGTGAACACCAAGAGCGAAGGGAAGTGATCCCACCTTGGATGTCTAAAGGTGCTTTAAATTTAGTAGGACCCTTACATGAAATGCCCAAGAAATCTGACAAAGTCCTTCCTAAGTTTGATCCAGACAAACCTAGCTCACCAGAAGATCACATAAACAACTTCTTCTTAGCCACTCACTTTCTAAATGTCCAACACGAAGATGTGGTCTGTAGGATGTTTCCTTACACCTTCTTTGGCAGAGCATCTATTTGTTATTTCAATCTGCCACCCAATTCCATAACCTATTGGGAAGACTTTGAGAAGGTCCTTATTAGAAAATTTGGTGAACGGAAAACAACCACATCCTTGTATAAAGAGTTAGGAGCCATTCAAATATATCAGAGGAAAAAAGTGAAGGATTTCAATCAATGATTTCTCACTATCCTAACTAAGTTTACAATTGACACAAATCCTTAACAATCCTTAGCCATCAAGTATTACATTGTGGCTCTTATCCCTTCCATAGGCATGTTTGTCAAGTGAGCTAATAGAGACACCTTGGCTCTGAATTTCGATGAATCTGGAACTATAGAGAGGGAGTAATCCTCACATGACCATCACTTACACTCTAAGGAAACCAGGTTGGTTGGAAAGAAACCTTTACTGCTAACAAAGCCGACCGAAAAGGAACCTAAGGATATTGATAGCATGGTGAAGTTGGTCAAAAAATTGTTGAATGAATTCATAGATCTAAAAAAGAATGTTGACGAAGGATCTTCAAGACCTAGAACCTTCTGCCCTTTTTTTAAGAGAAACGACAACCCACCCAAAGCTCCTTAAGTTGCATTAAATCTAGATAGCTTCAATATAGATAATTTCTGCTCATATCACCAACAAAACCATTCTGAGAAGACATGTCCTCAATGAGTAAATTCCATGACCTTGGTTATAAATCAACTGTTAGATCAACAAATTCTGAACAATGAATAGCCAAGTGGCATAGTGAAAGACGATACCATTGATGAGCTTCCCCCAAACGTTGTTATGTTCCTTTGGGACTGGTGTATAGACTCAAGTGATGAACAAATAAAATAATTTTTTGTTGAAAATACACCAGTAATGAAGGTTGTGCCTAGATATTACAATTTGTGCAGTAAGGATCCAATTCATAATGCCTCCTCTTCCCAAGACAATAACTTTCCACTCAAAAAAATTACCCCTCCTATTCCCAATTTGAATCCAAGTATCCTGACCAAGAATAAATAAAAAAATAAATATGATACAGTTGTTTCGGCTAACATAAAAAAAACAAGTACATCCAACACAGCTGTAAACAGTGCCAAATCCAACACAGTTGCACCCAACAACAAGACCAATGGCACACAATCAAACCCGACAATAAGCAGACTAGAAAAAAAAAGCTCTAGATTATAATGACATAGAAGATATGAAGAAAACGAAAGTGGATATCTCCATGTTTGATATTTTCTCATTGGCACAACTAGGTAATCTTTTGTATGATGCTTTTAAACATGATAATTCTCAGAAGAAAATCATTGCAGCTACTAATAGTGTTTCTAAAACTGTTGAAACAAAAGAAGTCCACCAGGTGGAAATTGAGGTTGCCATAAACACAACACGTATAGGTGCACACTCAAAATATCAGGTACCTCCTTTCCTGGTTATGTATGAAATTTTCAATTTCAATGTACACAATTGCTTAGCTGACTTTGGTGCCTCATCAAACATATTGCCTTATGCAGTTTGTCAAAAGATAAACGATGTCCCACAGTTAACCAAAACAAGAATCATACAGTTAGATAAGACAGATGTCAAAGTGAAAGGAGAAATTAAAGATGTCTTAATTAGGCTTGCATCTGACCCTAGAATACATTAAGTTATAGATATTGTTGTGGTTGATATACCTAAAAGTTATGGTTTGTTGTTAAGCAAAGACTAGTCAACTAAAATTCAAGGATATTTTTCAACTGACTGGTCAACATCTATGACTTCCTTATAAAGGTAAACCAAACTAGATCCACATGGACACCAAATCTCACATGAAGCACATGCTTCCTTATAAAGGTAAACCAAACTAGATCCGCATGGACACCAAATCACACATGAAGCACATGGTAACTGAGCTAGAAGATAAAAATGAACCCGTCAACTTTGCTCACACTATTATAGGTAACTATTTTTTGGAAACTGATCATGGTTGTTATAAAGCACAAACATATGAAATACAACCAGATTCACAATTATAACTCCTTCCACGAACACATAATAGGGCATGTACCATATTAACTAACTTAGGTTTTAGCACAACTAAGAAAACTAATTATATTACTAGCATGTGGTCCATGTTCTTTGATGGCTCCAAGTTACAAGAGGGATCCAGGGCAAGATGTGTGTTGATTGATCCTGAACAACGTAAGACGTTCATATCCTGTCACCTAGAATTTGAATGTACCAATAACATTGCAAAATACAAAGCCTTAGTCCAAGGTCTGAGAAAGGACATTGACCTTAAGGTGAAGTGCCTCAAAGTATTTGGTGATTCAGAAATAATCGCTTGACATGTAAGAAATACCAATCATTGCTTTTCACTGCATCTAAAATCATATCAAGAAGAGGTATGGAATCTTCTCTACTCTTTTGATGCATTCAATATTACTTCTATACCTCATAATCAAAATATTGACGCATATATATTGGCCAACACAACATCTAGGTTTATGCTCCCTAGTGATGGTGTTTCCATTGAAATGATTTTCAGACCTTCAATACCGGATAACATCATGAATTTGTGAGTATTCAATAACGATACTCAAATTATCAATTTTCACACCAGCTCAGATGTCTTCTAGGATTCTATGATTGATGATGAAGCCCATCAATAAGAACTTCATAATTATTGAGATGAGGCAAGCAAAGTAAAAGTAAATTTCCTAAAGAATGTATTGACACTCGAGAAGCTATTTGATTCACAGGCTAAGTTTAGAAGGCTTGTTAATCCAAAGACCAATAGTTCAACCATGATGCATTTTCTGGTCAATCTAGGGACCTATGAATAACCCAAGTATGTCAACCTGGGCACCTGCTGTTTAGAGGCGGAAAAACACAAATTTACAGAACTGTTCAATAAGTACCGCAATGTGTTTTCATGGACTTATGATGATATGAAGACTCATGACACTCAAATAATCCAACATGTGATTCCAATTAAAGAAGGTGTCAAACCATTCCAATAAAAGCTTAGAAATATACATCCGAATCTTGAACCACTTATCCAAAAGGAACTAAAGAAACAATTAGACGCCTGAATCATTTTCGAGGTTCGTCATTCAACTTGGGTGTCAAATATGGTGCCCGTCAGAAAGAATTCAGGAGAAATTAGGATATGTATAGATTTATGGAACTTAAACCGAGCTTTTGACAAAGACAACTACCCAGTTACCCCCATGGAATAGATCTTTCAACTCATCTTTGACTCATAGATGTTTTCTCTATTGGATGAGTTTTTCAGGATACAACGAGGTTCTCATGGTAGAACCAGACCGATTAAAAATCACATTCAGAACTAAATGGGGAACATACACATACATAAGTATGCCCTTTGGTTTAGTGAACGTAGGTGCTACATTTCAAATGGATATGGATATTGATTTCAAAGGATTAATTGGTCAAAGTGTGGTGCTCTATCTCGATGATGTCACAATTTATTCAAAGAAAAGGGAATATCACTCAAGACATTTGAAACAAATATTTGAACGATGCAGGAAGTATGGGATCTCATTAAATCCCAAGAAGACTATTTTTGTTGTTTCAGAAGGTATACTATTAGGTCATGTAATTTCGAAAGATGGAATTTTGATGGACCCATATATTACAAAATCTATTATGTAAATCCCTCCATTGTATAACAAGAAGTCACTGCAGTCTTTTTTCAACAAGATCAACTTTGTAAGAAGGTTTGTTCCAGACTTCGCTGAAATCACTAAACTGTTTCAACAGATGATTAAGAAAGATGTTCAGTTCAAATGGACATTCGTTGAGAAAGAGGCTTTTCAAAATATCAAAGCCGCTATAGCCGCTGCACCAGCTCTACAAAACCCAGATTTCACTAAGTATTTCTTGCTATACACCTTTGCGTCTGATCATTCCGTTGCAGTAGTGATCTCATAGAAAGACGAGTAAGTAAACGAATACCCTGTCACCTTCATGAGCACTGGATTACAAGGTGTTAAACTTAACTACTCACCAATATACAAGCAAGATTTTTCTGTCCACAAAGCAATCAAACAATTAAGACCTTAAATTTTAAATAATCATACTAAAGTCATCGTCCCTCATCCATAAGTCAGATCCCTCTTTGTCCAAAGGGAGCTGAGAGAGAGACGAGGTAATTAGATAACAACCCTGCAAGAATATGACCTGGAATTTAAACCAACTAACATCATCAAAGTTCAAGGTCTTTGCAAATTGGTGACATAAGATATGGGTGATGAAATCAAGAAGAGGATGGATGGCAAGAGGAGCTAACTATGTACACACAAAAAGTTCTTTACATTCCAGCAGTTGAAGACTCATATTATAATTACCTCAAGTATTATCTTCAACACGACACAACACAAGAGCACCTCAAGTCCAAGCAGAAAAAGAGCACTCAAACTGAGATTGTTGAAATATCAGTTGGTGCATGGCGTCTTGTTTCGAAAAAACTATGATGGATTACTACTTCAATGTCTTGAAAAACAAGATGTTGATAGAGTCCTTACAGATATGCACGATGGGTCGATAAGAGGCCATTTTTCAGTAGACACAAAAAATCACAATATATAGGGAGATGGATACTATTGGCCTACATTGTTCAAGGACACTCATGCACACTCACGTAGCTGTGAAGCATGCCAAAAACCTATAGGGAGAGAGTATAATGTAGTTTTTCCTCTTCAACCTATTGTTGTTGAAGAACCCTTCGAACAATGGGGGTTGGAAATCATTGGTGAGATCAATCCTCATTCATCCAAGCAACACATGTATATCCTAACCGCTACTGAATACTTTACGTGTTGGACTGAAGCCATACCATTAACCAATGTGAATGATGAAACAATAATGAATTTCCTTGAACAACATATTATTACCAGGTTTGGGATGTCTAACTCTTGTGTTCGATAATGCAACATAATTTTCATCATTGAAATTGTCTGAATTTGCTTTATAGAAGGGGATTACTCTGAAATATGTAACCAAATATTACCCTCATGGAAATGGATTGGATGAATCCACAAACAAGAACATGATCCTAATCCTTAAGCGAACTATGGCTGATCACTAGAGACACTGGCATAACTCTCTTCCCAATTCCCTCTGGGTCGATTGTGTTACCCCAAAAGATTCTATAAAGACTTCTCTATATTTTCTTGTCTATGGGAAAGAAGTTATTTTACCTTCAAACATCTACCTTCCTTCCCTACAACTCACCCAACAATGTCATGGGAGAGAATGTCTCGTCATCCAACGACATATTGATACCTTCTTAAACTTAGAAGAAAATTTTGCTAAGGAAAAACACAAGTTTGAAACTCATCAACAAAAGGTTAAGTGTTGCTTTGATAAGAAATATCTTGGTGAGAAATATTTCCAAGTTGGAGATCTGGTCCTCAAATGAGACAAGTTGCACGAGGATAAACGAAAACATTCGAAATTCCAACAATTATTGCTTGGACCCTTCATGATCAAAGAGAAAATTGGCTAAGGGACTTACCAGTTACAAACTCTTGAAGGGGAAGCTGACCTCCTCCACGTAAATGGCCAAATACTGAAACACTACATCAACTAGCCTCCATGGAAACCCCCTCATTGTATATAAATAAAAAGTCTATTTTCTTTTTCTTTTCTCTGCTTTTATTTCTTATTGAGTTTTTACTTTGATTTTTCATTTAATTTTTAGGTTCAACATTTATAGTGTGTTCGATTTTCAGGATTTATTTTTCTCTCTTGAAAATTGGTGCCCTTAACTTCTCAAATTCTTGATAGCTTATCCCTGGACATGATTCTAAATTGTAGCAAATTTGGTGACAATATCCCAAAACTCTGTGACCTGGATTCTAGACACAATCCATCCTTAGTTGTATAGCTTTGACGTGCATCACTTTAAGTCAGATCTATTAGAGGAACATAGCTCATAAATATACGAGCATCATACATTTAAATATGACAAAGTAAGGAACCAAGGGTTCAACCTAAGAACATATTTTTGTATTGTTTGAACTAAGAGGAAATGGTTTGGGGAGAGACATTTGTAATATTACAAAGAACATTGCTCGGGGAGTTCACTCATCTATAATCAGGTTGGAAAATATCACTATCATAGGTGTCATCCCTAATTCCTTTAAAGAAAAATTGGAATCCCACCATCCACCTATCTTAAATCATAAGAGAATTAAATTTAAAAGGTAAAGGCTCGGGGAAAGACATTCCATATCACGCAGGACATGAAAGTATCTTCGTCGGGGCTATAGATGATAGCTAGTAGCGGAGCAAGGCTTGTGACATCAGGGTGACTCCATCAGGGCTATGGACACTCCCTGGCAATGGAGCAACACTAGAGAAATTCATCACAACTTGTATTCTCAACATTCCTAATGTTTTGTTTCCACGCGATACTCCTTACGCCTCCCCCTAGGTCATTTTTAAATGAATAAGTATGCGGTAAAAGACAATCTGATCTGAGGCATAGTCCTAACTTCCCTTTTTTATCATACAAATGTCATCTCGTCAAAACCTGAGCTATGGAACCTATTATTTCTCTCATAAGTTATGCATGATAACACATCCCCCCTCAAAGATCTATGTTTGGATATCGTCTTATAAAGATTCAAGGCTTTTCCTAGTGTGTCGCCATTTGTTGTGCCATGCACAACAACCCTCCTTTTTCTTGTAATATACTTGCATAACCCCTCCAAGAAAATCAATCCCCTTGTATTTTCCGACTTTGAAAACTTTACAACCTGTGTCTTATTAATGGATTCTTCTCCTCCTCGAAACATGCTCTTCAAGCTTCTCTTTTTAGCCAAGTTTGCTTTTTTCAAATTGGAGCACTTGAGAAAAAGTTTAAGTCAAAATTTTGGTTTTCGGACAAGTTGATGAAAACTCCTCCGATGTACATTGGAGGAGTTAACACCAACTCCATCGATGGAAATCAGAGGATTTAACACCAACTCCCCTGATGGACATCAGAAGATTTTCCTCCAACTGCACCAATATGCTTCGATCAACTTTGTGTCTTCCCTTCTGAAAGTCCTCTCTATCACACAACTTGCTTTCAACTCCTTCGATGAAATCAGAGGAGTTAGTGTCAACGCCTCTGATTTCATCGAAGGATTTGTTTCCATTTATTCAGATGAATACCGACGCATTTCATGCCAAGTCCTTTGATGTACATCAGAAGACTTCCCATGAAGTCCTTATTCAATTTACATCATAGAAATTTACAACAACTTCATCGTTTAAAGTTATCCACCAACTCGCATTTATTGCACAAATCGCAAAAAAAAATTATAAATGGGTATTCGTCCCTCGGTTTCATTATTTCATCGATAATCGAGGAGAGGGAAAAGACCCCATATGAAACAAAAATGATCCCAAATCTCCTCACCTCCAACCAATCAACATTTCCCACATGGTGGACCCTTGCTAGGTAAGCCCTAACCCTGTCTTGCATACATTCTTTGTTGGTTAATAGTTTAGGGCAAGGTCTTTTTAAACTTTGGATTTCCCAAGGCTTCCACGGAGACAGTCCTCCACCTCTTCCCATACCTTCCCCCTCTCTCACCCTCAGTTTCACCTCCTTCCTTTTCACTTAGACTGTTTTTCCAAAATCCATAGCCTTAGGCTCACCCTTTCAAACTAGCAAATATCACCCTAGATCCTTCTAACCTACCTTCACACCTTGAATCTTTACCTTACCTAGGTGCTCATCCTTGTCCACAATTGTTTACGATCCAAGAAACACTAGAATCCCTGAATAATACTCATAATACCTACCCCTAAGCTGAGTTATCCATAATGGAATCCATAGACTCAATTATTTTTTAGGGAAGCTTCCAACTCTCGCAATCTTAGGTCTCGATCCCGAAGACCTGGGATAAAATCCTATGCTAAAACTTAGAGTAGATTTGATATGTAAAATTGGGATATTATCGATTATAACTGGAATTGTTCACATTAGAATCACCGATCCTTGCGTAAGAGTTATAAAAGAAGTCATTGATTCATTCAGAGATCTCCCTATTAACTAGTCTGATAATCATCGAATTTTTTTACATAAACTTCTCTGATTTTCGCTATAACCATTCAGAGCACTTGACGTCGACTCATCTGATACATCGGAGGAGTTCGTATCAACTCATTCGATACATTGAAGGAATTAAGAATGACTTAATCAATTCTCCATGGCTTTGTCCCTTCATCGACAAGCTTGATATTAACTCGGTCGATGCACACTTGAGTCTATCAAAACCTTTCACATTAACCTTTCTTACGAGCTTCGAAGAACTTGTTACTAAATTCTCTGATTTACATACTAGTTCATCAGAGAAGTTGGCACTAACCCTTTTGATTTTGGCCTTTTGAACCTCTTTTGAGTTGGTACCTTCTTTAGCCCTCACCAAAGTGCCCATCTTGCCTGACATTATACTTTCGTCATTGGATGATGATCTTCCACCTATCATTAGTTCAAGCGAATCCTCGAGTAATTGAAGATACTTAGAAATATTAGTTTTATGTATCAGTTATGTTTTTATCCTTACACTAAGCCCATCTTCACCTTGTAGGTTCAGACACGTCTACAAGAAAGAAAATGACTAGCAAAGCGCCAGCCATCGAGGCCTCTAGAAGTGGCCAACAGATTGAAGATGAACTTAACACCCCTAGGGCCATGTACGATGACAGCGTTGGACTCCTAGAAAAGGAAGGGAATGCACTTAGATGGGGATATGTGTACCAGATATTAAAAAAACAGAACTTCTCCATTGATGTCGAGGACTAAGATGAATTGGGGATCTTCAAGAACATTAAAAGATCTGGGATATTAAGAGTAGCAACACAGGTTGTTGTGTTCCCTTGCACATATGCCATCACTTGGATACTAAAGCATGTATATTTGCGGAACATATATGTCTGTAACTCTCGAACGGAACCCATAGCATTGTTTCGACCCAAAGACTTAGAAAAATGATATCATCTCGAGAAAGGGACTAAGAAGCTGGATATAGAACTTCTCGATGAGTTTGAATATATAACCAAGGAGTGGTTCCCTAGGTGGTATAAGCCAGAAATGCAATTCAAACTTAGACCCAGGGGAGGGTACCCTACAAAAACACTAAGGAGGCCTTATCAGTACATGGTAGCCATGCTATGCAAGCTACATGGGGAGCAAGATGACTCCCAATTATCCTTGTCATACATGCCTATAATTTATTACTGTGTAGATGAAGGACTATCATTTCACTGGGGTGACATCTTAGCAACTAACCTAACTGAAGCCATCACTGCAATTGTAGAATCTTAGCCGAGAAATTTCCTGAGTTTCCACATGTATTCCTATCTCTTAGACATCATGTGCATTTCCCACTAATACCCAAAGATGGGGTGGAAATGGAAACCATCAGATGAATCCATTCACATATACTGCAAAGTGCTCTGGGAGCACAAGTAAAAGACGAAATACCAGAATATCTGGAAACTGTTAGAAAAACAGGACCGCAGAGCAATAAAATAAAACAAATG
>JZKD02S1765495.1:14855-29413 GCA_000966675.3 Picea glauca | reverse complement strand
TTGTGTAGGGTTGTTTTTTGATTTTGTTTTGCTTCTGAGCAAGGGTTTCAGAATAGTACTGTTATAGTCATAGCTTGATGCTGACTTTGTAAACGAATTTATACTCTATATAAATTTGAGATAATTTTTTCTTGGAAAAAAAAAATTCAAATCCCACTTTGTGATATGTTTGCTTGTTGTGAGTTGATTGATGTTGGCTTGGCCTCAAGCATTGAATAATATAGTTTGCCTTGGGTACCATCCTTGTAATGAGTGAAATTGTTCGACGATTTTCTTGGGAAAGACATCACGCAAAAGCTAAAGGAAAAAATTAAATCTATATTATGAATTTGTTTCACATTAAAAATAAAGTCAAGTAATTAATGAATGATGTCAACTTTTTCAAACTAATTCTAACTAAATATATTCGAATTTGAAAAACTAAATTGAACCTAAAACATGCACAAATTCAAAGACATCAAACACCCTCAAGAAATGCATTACTAATAGTGGATTTCTTTTTATATCACATGTTCAATGATCTCACATCTAGCTTATGACCACTTAAGCTAACCCTCAAGACTATATAAATATATTATTTTAACAATGAAAAGTTAGATATATATACATATATAACTGTATACAATCTTGTTTAATGTATAACCGTATACAATCTTTTTTAATAGTGATATTTTGTACAATGTTAATAATAAGAAAAATTGAATGATAGGCATATTCAAAACACTTTTTTCTTCCCTATTACATGAGTCATTCCTCCCTGTAATTGCCTGTAATTGAAATTGTAGTGAAACAATGAAAAAATAGAGTGTTGATTTCCTCATGAAATGAGTGTTATTGGTGGAAATATAAGGGGGTAGTATGTTAGGGACCTAACCCCTCACGTAGGTAGAATAATATGTTTCCATGTAATAAAGGTCAATATTAATAAGGCCTAGAAATAAGGAAGAATAAGTCCAATGTAAGAAGACTTAATAGAAGCTTCCGCTTCTAAAAGAATCTTCATCTAGATTGTTCTTTTGATAGACATATTTAGTATAAATAGGATTCGAGGGTATGAGACGTTTTGTCTTGGATATTATTGTAATAGAGCTCTGCTCTGCTGGAGGTTGCCCCCTTGAAGAGACAAGTGAACATTGCTCTCAGTAATCAAAGTGCTCTTTCTGGTGTTATTTTGTTATCATTTTGGTATTATCGTGGTGTTGTTCTGGTTATATTGTTGTTCATCTTCCATTTATAGCTATTTATTTATGTTCTGCATACTTTTTATATCTGGAATATTACAAGTGGTATCAGAGCACATTCCTCGACAGAAAATTGTGGGTTAATTTTTTTTTACCAGGGTAGAGACGTATTCTGATGTCTTTAAGCTACAAAGATCTGTCGTTACGCGCATAAACCTGCGGTCGGAGATTCAAACACGTGGGAAATACAAGTGGTACTTAAGCACACATATGTTGGCCACCCTTGTAACCCTTGTTGGTACCCCTTCGAGTGGTAGCACATTAGACAACACCTGTATACAGATCGACCTAGATCTCCTGAAGCCCTCTGTAGATAAATCGATCGACCGCTTGACTGCTATAGTGACACCGAGAATAACACTCGGGAATATACTCTCTAGTACCCGGGTAGTCGGGTAGTACGGCTAAGGGTACAGTCTAGCCTCCTTAGTTGGTGCCCTGAGATATTGGGTCGAGTACTACTGTTGGACCCCACACGTATATAAGAGAGATATAACACAGGGCAAACCCTTGTATATAGAACCCTTGAATACCCTAACCCTTGGGAAGGAAAAAAAAATAGAACCAACAAGATCTATTGCCATGCTACATTGTCTTCTGCATTCTGGCTGCAAAATTACTACACATTTCTTCCTGTTAAGCATTTGGGAATTTCGTCACTACAATATTCTTCAGGTCGGAGTATAACTCTGCAAGAGTAAAAAAAAAAGAGTATAGTGGTCCCGCCGACACACTTATTTGGGACCTATTCCCTAATTGCAGTCATACCCTTCATTTTTAATCCTTTTTGTTTCAGTGGACCTGACCCCTTCCCAGTTTCCCTATTTTTCCGCCTATCCCATTATATTTCCCTTCAAGCATTGATCGTCGTGGTACCTATCACTTCTAAGTCCTTTTTTTTGTGGTCCCACCCACCCATTTTTTTCCTTACCCGCACTTCCCCTCTCCAAATGGCCACCACTCACAACCAAGATCTCCAAAATTCCGTCAATCAAGCCCATGTCTCCATCGAACATCTCACATCTTAGATGGATTCCACCAATTCCTGCATTGACACCTTGGAAGCCAACCTCACAACCCAATTAGCCTCCCTCCAAACTGCTGTCAATCAATTGTTTAACTACCCTACGGGTCCTTCTTCATTCGCACAACCCGATGTTCTTGATTCCTCCCAGTCTTCGCATTTTCACTCCAACTCCTTTCATCGTGAACCTCGTCTTCCCCGCGTAGAGGTCAATAAATTTGATGGCTCTGATCCTACATGTTGGGTCACTCAAATGGAACACTATTTTTCTCTGCATGGTATTACTGATGAGTTGGCCAAACTTCTCTATGTTTTCCTCTATCTAGATCTTGAACGATGGAAATGGTGGCAATGGCGAAACAATTCACGTCAGTGGTATATTGCCTGGACCTAGTTTGTTGCTGAGCTCTATACCCACTTTGATATTGATACGTACTATCTAGTTCGTTTGACCAAATTGAAACAATCAAGCACAATGGAAGACTTCATCACTACTTTTGAGCATTTGGCCTTTCGAACAGAGGGCATGTCAGATGCGTTCTTCCGTGAATGCTTTATCAGTGGTCTCAAGGATGAAATCCAATCCCAGGTTCTCATGACCTGCCCTCCCACTTGGTTGGAAGCTACTGAACGTGCTAAAGAGGCCCAACAAGTTGTTTTTTCCCAAAACAAAAAACCCCCTTTTTTTCCTCGCCCTCGACCCACTAATCCTAACCTTCGTGTTACTCCCCTCAAGGTACAAAAACTAACTAGGGCTGAAATGGATGAATGCCAACGGAAGGGTCTTTGCTATATTTGTGATGAAAAATATTTTCAGGGGCACAAGTGTAAGGAACAAAAACTATTTATGGCCATCTTAGAAGATGTTCCTGAAGAGGATGTGACAGTTCCCCTTGTTGAAGAACCCTCCCTTCCCGATGCCACCCAAGAGCCTGTTGACCCCCTTGAAGTTGACCCACTTATTTCCTTGCATGCCCTCACTGGCTTCTCGGCCCCCCAAACGCTCAAGCTCATTGTCTACATTAAGCACATGAAGGTCCTCATCCTTGTTGACAGTGGTAGCACCCACAATTTTATTCATCGTCACATTGCCCAGGAAACCAATAGCTATATTCGTGTTGTCAATAATTTTCATATCATGATAGCCAATGGTGGGTCCATGAAATGTGGTGGGCATGTGTGAAATGTTTGTCTTCAAATTGGACATTACCTATTGAAATATCATATGTTTTCCATTGACATGGGAGGTTGTGACATTATGCTTGGTGCCGAATGGTTACACACTTTGGGTCCCATCCTTATGGATTTTAAGGAATTCACCATGCAATTCAAACAAGAAGGACAAAAGTATCAATTCCAAGGTCTCACAGCTGGTTCTCCTGATATCATTAGTTCCCATCGTATGGAAAATCTCCTCAAGAAAGGCCGCTCCAGTATCATTGCTCAACTCC
This sequence comes from Picea glauca, assembly GCA_000966675.3. Taxonomy (NCBI): domain Eukaryota; kingdom Viridiplantae; phylum Streptophyta; class Pinopsida; order Pinales; family Pinaceae; genus Picea; species Picea glauca. The sequence goes on along the minus strand of JZKD02S1765495.1, from coordinate 25,697 downwards.
ATTCTATTCAAGCTGTTGAGACACCTTCTGTGCATCCTGACCTCCAAGCTATCCTTTCCAAACATCAAGCTATTTTTTCCACCCCTCAGGGCCTTCCTCCTTCTCGTGGTGTTCATGATTATTCCATTCCCCTTGTTCCTAGCAGTCTTCCTCCCAATGTTCTCCCTTATCGCCACCCCTTTGCCCAAAAGAATGAAATTGAGAAAATAGTGCAGGGATTGCTCCAAGCGGGTGTTATCTGCCACAATACCAACACTTATTCTTCCCCCGTGGTCATGGTACTTAAGAAATAAGGTACTTAAATTATGTGTCCTGACTTTCATGCCCTCAATAATCTCACCATTAAGGACAGGTTCTCCATTCCTTTCATTGATAATCTCTTGGATGAGCTGAGTGGTGCTCAGTACTTCACTAAACTTGATCTGCGTTCTAGCTACCGCTAGATACGTATGCAAGAAGCTAACATACCCAAGTCTTCCTTTCGAACTCATGAGGGTCACTATGAGTTTTTAGTCATGCCCTTTGGCTTGTGTAATACCCCCTCCACCTTCCAAAGCCTCATGAATCATGTCTTCTGTCCTTTTCTCCGTCATTTTGTGTTAGTTTTCTTTGATGATATTCTCATCTATAGTAAAACTTGGCAATCTCATCTTTCCCATGTGGATCAAATTCTNTATACTCTCTAGTACCCGGGTAGTCGGGTAGTACGGCTAAGGGTACAGTCTAGCCTCCTTAGTTGGTGCCCTGAGATATTGGGTCGAGTACTACTGTTGGACCCCACACGTATATTAGAGAGATATAACACAAGGCAAACCCTTGTATATAGAACCCTTGAATACCCTAACCCTTGGGAAGGAAAAAAAAATAGAACCAACAAGATCTATTGCCGTGCTACATTGTCTTCTGCATTCTGGCTACAAAATTACTACACATTTCTTCCTGTTAAGCATTTGGGAATTTCGTCACTACAATATTCTTCAGGTCGGAGTATAACTCTGCAGGAGTAAAAAAAAAAAAAGAGTATAGTGGTCCCGCCGGCACACTTATTTGGGACCTATTCCCTAATTGCAGTCATACCCTTCATTTTTAATCCTTTTTGTTTCAGTGGACCTGACCCCTTCCCAGTTTCCCTATTTTGCCGCCTATCCCATTATATTTCCCTTCAAGCATTGATCGTCATGGTACCTATCACTTCTAAGTCCTTTTTTTTTGTGGTCCCACCCACCCATTTTTTTCCTTACCCGCACTTCCCCTCTCCAAATGGCCACCACTCACAACCAAGATCTCCAAACTTCCGTCAATCAAGCCCATGTCTCCATCGAACATCTCACATCTCAGATGGATTCCACCAATTCCTGCATTGACACCTTGGAAGCTAACCTCACAACCCAATTAGCCTCCCTCCAAACTGCTGTCAATCAATTGTTGAACCGCCCTACGGGTCCTTCTTCATTCGCACAACCCGATGTTCTTGATTCCTCCCAGTCTTCGCATTTTCACTCCAACTCCTTTCATCGTGAACCTCGTCTTCCCCGCGTAGAGGTCAATAAATTTGATGGCTCTGATCCTACATGTTGGGTCACTCAAATGGAACACTATTTTTCTCTGCATGGTATTACTGATGAGTTGGCCAAACTTCTCTATGTTTTCCTCTATCTAGATCTTGAACGATGGAAATGGTGGCAATGGCGAAACAATTCACGTCAGTGGTATATTGCCTGGACCTAGTTTGTTGCTGAGCTCTATACCCACTTTGATATTGATACGTACTATCTAGTTCGTTTGACCAAATTGAAACAATCAAGCACAATGGAAGACTTCATCACTACTTTTGAGCATTTGGCCTTTCGAACAGAGGGCATGTCAGATGCGTTCTTCCGTGAATGCTTTATCAGTGGTCTCAAGGATGAAATCCAATCCCAGGTTCTCATGACCTGCCCTCCCACTTGGTTGGAAGCTACTGAACGTGCTAAAGAGGCCCAACAAGTTGTTTTTTCCCAAAACAAAAAACCCCCTTTTTTTCCTCGCCCTCGACCCACTAATCCTAACCTTCGTGTTACTCCCCTCAAGGTACAAAAACTAACTAGGGCTGAAATGGATGAATGCCAACGGAAGGGTCTTTGCTATATTTGTGATGAAAAATATTTTCAGGGGCACAAGTGTAAGGAACAAAAACTATTTATGGCCATCTTAGAAGATGTTCCTGAAGAGGATGTGACAGTTCCCCTTGTTGAAGAACCCTCCCTTCCCGATGCCACCCAAGAGCCTGTTGACCCCCTTGAAGTTGACCCACTTATTTCCTTGCATGCCCTCACTGGCTTCTCGGCCCCCCAAACGCTCAAGCTCATTGTCTACATTAAGCACATGAAGGTCCTCATCCTTGTTGACAGTGGTAGCACCCACAATTTTATTCATCGTCACATTGCCCAGGAAACCAATAGCTATATTCGTGTTGTCAATAATTTTCATATCATGATAGCCAATGGTGGGTCCATGAAATGTGGTGGGCATGTGTGAAATGTTTGTCTTCAAATTGGACATTACCTATTGAAATATCATATGTTTTCCATTGACATGGGAGGTTGTGACATTATGCTTGGTGCCGAATGGTTACACACTTTGGGTCCCATCCTTATGGATTTTAAGGAATTCACCATGCAATTCAAACAAGAAGGACAAAAGTATCAATTCCAAGGTCTCACAGCTGGTTCTCCTGATATCATTAGTTCCCATCGTATGGAAAATCTCCTCAAGAAAGGCCGCTCCAGTATCATTGCTCAACTCCATTCTATTCAAGCTGTTGAGACACCTTCTGTGCATCCTGACCTCCAAGCTATCCTTTCCAAACATCAAGCTATTTTTTCCACCCCTCAGGGCCTTCCTCCTTCTCGTGGTGTTCATGATTATTCCATTCCCCTTGTTCCTAGCAGTCTTCCTCCCAATGTTCTCCCTTATCGCCACCCCTTTGCCCAAAAGAATGAAATTGAGAAAATAGTGCAGGGATTGCTCCAAGCGGGTGTTATCTGCCACAATACCAACACTTATTCTTCCCCCGTGGTCATGGTACTTAAGAAATAAGGTACTTAAATTATGTGTCCTGACTTTCATGCCCTCAATAATCTCACCATTAAGGACAGGTTCTCCATTCCTTTCATTGATAATCTCTTGGATGAGCTGAGTGGTGCTCAGTACTTCACTAAACTTGATCTGCGTTCTAGCTACCGCTAGATACGTATGCAAGAAGCTAACATACCCAAGTCTTCCTTTCGAACTCATGAGGGTCACTATGAGTTTTTAGTCATGCCCTTTGGCTTGTGTAATACCCCCTCCACCTTCCAAAGCCTCATGAATCATGTCTTCTGTCCTTTTCTCCGTCATTTTGTGTTAGTTTTCTTTGATGATATTCTCATCTATAGTAAAACTTGGCAATCTCATCTTTCCCATGTGGATCAAATTCTCCATCTACTCTCGCAGCACCAACTTTTCCTCAAACAATCTAAATGTGCTTTTGGCACCTCAAAAGTTGAGTACTTGGGTCATCTTGTTGGCAAGGCCGGTGTCAGGGTGGATCCCAAAAAGATTGAAGCTATGCAAGATTGGCCTCACCCAAAGACTCTCAAAAGCTTGCGTGGATTTCTGGGTTTAATAGGTTATTATCGCAAGTTTGTTAAGAATTATGGAAAGATTGCAACACCTCTCACTGGTTTCCTTAAAAATAATTCTTTCACTTGGACTCCAGTAGCTGCTCAGGCTTTTCAAACCTTGAAGATGGCCATGTGCACCACTCGAGTCCTGGCCCTTCCTAATTTCACAAAGACCTTTGTCCTGGAATGTGATGCTTCCGGGAAAGGAATTGGCGCCGTCCTTATGCAAGAGGGTCGGCCTTTGGCCTTTACCAGCAAACAACTGTCAGAGTGAAATTTGGGCAAATCATCTATAAAAAGGAAATGTTGTCTATTTTGCATGCTGTGGATCTTTGGCGCCCGTATCTATTGGGGAAACACTTCCAAATTAAGACAGATAATTAAAGTCTCAAGTATTTTATAGAACAACGCCTTTCCTCCCTCGAGCAACAAAAATGGGTGACTAAGCTCTTTGGATATGATTATGAGATCATTTACAAAAAAGGAAAAGAGATTGTGGTTGCTGATGCACTTTCTAGAAAATATGAAGATGAAGGGTCCCTTTTTTCTCTCTCCTTCATTGTACCAGATTGGCTCCAAGATATTCGCCAGGAATGGCTACAAGATCCCAAAAGTTCACATCTGATACAACAATTGCAGTCCAATTGTTCAGTTTCCACAGGGTAGTCTTGGCTCAATGATGAGCTTCGATACAAAGGCCATTTGTATTTAAGTACATAGTCAAAACTTAAATCCACAGTACTTTCTGAGCTTCATGTTACACCCACAGCTGGGCATTCAGGGTTTACGAAAACCTATGATCGGGTCAAACGTTATTTTTTCAGGGATGGTATGGAAGAGGAAGTTTGTAATTTTGTGGATGAATGTGATGTGTGTCAATGCAACAAGGGTGAAACAATCAAATCTCCTGGCACACTACAACCGCTTCTGATTCCACCTGCTATTTGGTGGGATATCTCTATGGATTTTATTGCAGGCTTACCTAAATTGGGCAATAAATTAGTCATCATGGTGGTGGTTGATCGTCTTTCCAAGTATACTCATTTCTGTGCTCTTCAACACCCATTTACATCATCCACTGTGGCTCAACTTTTCATGGATTAGGTCTTCAAGCTTCATGGCATGTCACATTCTATTGTTTCTGATCGCGACCCAACTTTCACCATCAATTTTTGGCAAGAACTATTCAAGCTGCAAGGCACCCAATTGCATCTCAACACAACTTATCATCCCCAGACTGATGGTCAAACTGAAGTGGTCGACAAGTGTTTGGAAACATATTTGAGGTGTTTTGCATCGGAAAGGCAAAATTAGTGGGCTCAATGGTTACCACTAGCTAAATGGTGGTACAACACTTCTTACCATACAACTACCCGCATGACTCCTTTTGAAGCAATCTATGGACAAAAGCCACCTTCAGTTCTCTCATATTTTCCAGGTGTCTCGAAGGTCCAGGAAGTTCACCATACGCTTACAGTTCGAGAGGCTATTCTCCGTATCCTCAAAGAGAATTTGGTCATGGCCCATAATCACATGAAGCAACAAGTAGATCAAGTTCGCTCTGAACGTCAATTTGCAGAAGGGGATCATGTGTTTATTCGATTGCAACCTTACAAGAAAAATTCCCTCAAGGCTGACCATTGTCAGAAACTGGCACCCAAATTTTATGGTCCTTATATAGTTCTCAAGCGTGTGGGACAGGTGGCCTATCAATTAGCTTGGCCCAGTCATTCTAAGCTCCATCCTGTTTTTCATGTTTTCTGCTTAAACAAGGTGATTGGAACTAAGCGCCAAACTCAAACCAACCTTCCCGAGTTGGATGAAGAAGGATCCATTTGGCTACAACCACAAGCAGTTTTGGACCAGCGTGAGCGTCATCTTCGTCAGTGAACCATCAAGGAAGTGTTAGTCCAGTGGAAAGATACAACTCTAGTAGATGCCACTTGGGAACCAACTACTATTCTGCAACAATTTCCTCATCTCAAGCCTTGAGGGCAAGGTTGTTTTTAAGGGGGCGGACATGTTAGGTACCTAACCCCTCACGTAGGTAGAATAATATATTTCCATGTAATAAAGGTCAATATTAATAAGGCCTAGCAATAAGGAAGAATACGTCCAATGTAAGAAGACCTAATAGAAGCTTCCGCTTCTAGAAGGATCTTCCTCTAGATTGTTCTTTTGATAGACATTTTAAGTATAAATAGGAGTCGAGGGTATGAGAAGTTTTGTCTTGGATATTATTGTAATAGAGCTCTACTCTGCTGAAGGTTGCCCCCTCGAAGAAGCAAGTGAACATTGCTCTCAGTAATCAAAGTGCTCTTTCTGGTGTTATTTTGTTATCATTTTGGTATTATCGTGGTGTTGTTTTGGTTACATTGTTGGTCATCTTCCATTTCTAGCTATTTATTTCTGTTCTCCATACGTTTTATATCTGGAATATTACATAGTAACTATTTTTATGAATAAAATGCCATAAATTTATGGAACTGAGGTGGGTACTACATAGTTGCTTAGAAGAAGATGTGTGAAATAGTGACACATGAGGTTTCATAGCCTTTAGAACAGTATAAATGACTATCTATAAAACAATGGAAATGGCTATCTATGTAGGATATCACCAACAAATCGAGAAGGGATTGGCTATTACAACAAAATTATCAGATAAATTAAAGTAAATCAAAATTAGAAAATATTGTCTTCTCTTTCACCTTGTTCTGGTTCCCTATTGTTTTCTTGTAAAATTAAGATAATATTTTGTTCATTTACTAACCACTTTGCACATAGTTCAAGACTACAATAAGACCTTAGTGCTAGTGTCTGCTTCTACTTCTTCAAGGTAAAAAAGACTTAAACAAAATTAACGTATAAGGTTTTTTTTACCAAAACATGCACATAGGTGACTCACTTTGTCCTTGCAATTCTATGATAAACCATGATGTTTTGAACTTTATGGGGGACTTTGAAATCTCTATTCAAAATAATTTGGAAAATTTAAGCCTATTTATCTTAGAAAATCTAACTTGGGTTCTTGCAATTTCATGCACAACTTTAATTAGTCTACAAAGAGTCTTAGAAAATCTTACTTGGGTTCTTGTAATTTCATGCACAACTTTAATTAGTCAACAAAGAGAAAAGTATATGCATTGAATCCCAATTTTTTTTTTAGCAATTCAAAAAGCACTATTAGTTGAAGGTGAAAGAGTTTTGGTTTTAAATTAAAAATAAAATAAAATAGACATTTATTTTTCAATTTTTTTTTTTGACTAGTTTGGGATATTTACCTTTATATTAAATCACGATTCTTGAAAAACACACCTACCCCAAAGTTTAACTTGGGGATTTCCATATGAATGCACAAGTATGTTCATCTTGGCTGAGATAAATAAAAAATCTTGATGATATCATGTCAAACCATCACATTGGTCCATGTAGAAAGCACAATTTTTTCCCTTCGTTAAACTTTGGAGATTTTCACATGGATGAAAAATATTAGTTAACTTTAAAGAGATTAATATGAAAAATCTTTTATATTGATGAAAATTGATTACTATAGTCCTTTTTGAAGGTAGGCATGGACTAATAGGGAAGTAGAAAAGGTAAGTGCTCATGTGTAAGCTTAAGTGAAAAATATTATTTTTGTTTCTGCACACATCTAGAGATAAACACATAATATAGTATTTCCCAATAGTTGTGAATAAACAATATACACATGGTAATTGTAATACACTTTTATGGTATTACATGTCGTTGTAATAATCTTTTTGGGTGTCGATGCTTAGCCTTCTCTTTCTTACATTCGAACCATCTAGCCACATAATATACTACATCTTTCTTCATTCTATTCCAAAAGAATACCGGTTTCAAATTTGTTTATGTTTTTTTCACTCTAGGGTGAGCCATATATATTGCTTGAGGTGCTTCCTTGCATATGAACTTGTGGATTTATTCATTTGGAGGTACGCAAATCCTTCTATGAAATATCAATAGTCCATCATTATCCAAGGTATATCCTTCATACTTGGGGATTTTCATTACTTTATTTTCAATTTCTAATTTTACTTCTACATAACATTCACCACTTTCTTGTAATTTCAACATCTTTTCTCTAAGATTCATCCTTAAAGGTAAAATTTAGAAGAGCCAAGGTCTTATACTCAAGGCATCTTACCTTGTTAAATGTTCCTTTAATGTAGGATATGTGGAAATCATACTCACTTAAAATTTCTGACTATCTTATTTTTTTAAGATTTAGGTTACTTTGTGTAAGTATATGTTGAAGTCCATGGCGATCTATCTTTAGTTCAAACCTACTAAATAATGCCTCACAATACTCAATGAATGCACTACTACAACAAGTTCTAAGTCATGTGTTGCATAATTCTCTTCATGTGGTCTAAGATTTCTTGAAGTGTAGGCAACTACCCTACCTTCTTGCATTAATACTTCGCCCAATCCTTCTTTTGAAGCATTAGTACACACTAGAAAATCCTGATCCATGTTTGGCACCTTTAGTATCAGAGCTGTCATGAACAATTGTTTAAGCTTGCTGAATTTTTGTTCAAATCGCTCCATCCATACAAATTTCTTATCTTTCTTTTGCAACTCCATGATATGATTTTTCAATCTTTGGAAATCCTTCCATAAACCTCCTATAACACCCGAACAAGTCCATAAAGATATGTACCTCATGAATGTTTGTAGGCACTGACCAATTCATAATATCCTCTATCTTTGCTAGATCCACAACAATTACTTTTCCTAAAATTAAATACGACCCAAATAATGAATCTCTAATTCAAAGAATGGACACTTAGAGAGTTTAACATGCAACTTATGCTCTCTAAGACATTGCAATACTAGACATAAATGCTCTTTGTGCTCTTCTAAATTTATCAAATACATCAAAATATCATCCCAAAACACTTGCACAAACTTATTGAAGTATTGTTGAAACACCCCATTCATCAAACTCGTAAACTTGGCTGGCACATTTGTCAACCCAGATGGCACTACTACAAACTAAAAAATGTTTGAAACACTTCTCAAATACTATCATAGGGATGTTGTCTTCCCTAATTCTTAGATGATGATATCCTGATATCAAGTTAGTCTTTGAAAATATAGTCGCCCCTTTCATTTGATCAAACGGATAATCAATCCTAGGCAATGGATATTGGTTCCTTATGTTGCTTTGTTAAACTGCCTATAGTCGATGCAAATCATCCATGGTCCATCTTTCTTCTTTACAAAGATCATTGTCAGTCCCCATGGTGATATGATAGGATGGACAAATCCCAAGTCTAACAATTCTTGGAGCCACATCTATAAGTCCTGCAATTTTGGGATTGTCACATGGTTTGAGTTCAATGGTAAACTCCAATTCCTGCTTAAGTGGTAGTCGAAGTAACTCTTCTAGAAACACATTGGGAATTCCAATAATACATGATGTTGAACCACATCCATTCTATCATCCTTCATATTCATAGCTATAATAACATACAAATTACAACCCTTTCAAAGACTTTTCTGTAGCTGCAATGTTGAAATAAACCTCAAAGACACTCCTCCCTTAGTCCCCACCAAGATTCTTTTGTGTCCCGAGTCATCTATAAAATAAAGTATCTTACCCTTATAGTCCAACACTACCTCATGGGAAACTCTTCATACAACCCTTTTCCTATGCGTAAGCTTAATTGGCAAATATTATTCATGTCTGTACACACATCTATAGGCAAACACATCAAATAGTACTATCCAATAGTCATAAATAAATAATAAGCAATAATATACACATGGCAATAATCAATACTTGACGACACTTAGGTCTACATATCCTGACTTAATCCAAAGTCCATATGCATCTACGATTCTTCTTGTTACACTTGAAAATCCATCAATAACATAACACAATACAATAAATTGCATCATATAAACCTGTATTCATTTTCAATGTCCCATGACATCACTTATCACTAAAAGTCCATATCACCTATATGACTCTTAGACACCCAGACATCAATATCAATATACAATTGAACCTACTCATAGGCCACGATAAGTCATCACATCATATAGAAAAATCCAATCATTTCATACCATCACAAGGATATCAAAACATAAGCTGTGAAATATACATATGTATACATCGAGTAATGATCAAATCAAAAGTCTAAATCACATAATCTAAAAGTATATTTTTTAACCAACCAGGTCATTCTTGTAACTAGAATGCGTTCAAATAATAATAACACATCAATCGAATAAAATCAAAGCAAAATATGACGCTATATTTTCCCTTATAAGTATTGAGTTGAGACTCACTCCAACTGGGAAAGGCCCTTGGACTTGAAACCATATGCTAAACTCCCTAAAATAAAAGGCTTGTGTCCCTCAATGTTACTTTTTGGATGTCAGGTAGATCTTAGGGATATAACACAATGATCTTAGTGATATAACACCCTTGAAGGCTTGTTCCCATACTTTAACTATTTATAAACCTCCCACTCAACTAATTTGAGCACCCAATTGGTTAGTTGTGTCATAATGATTAACCATGTTTATTGTTTTGGTGCAACCTCCAAAGCCCAATTTATTGAGTGAGAGTTGTCCTGGTAGAGTGACTTGAACAAATGTGATAATTTTTTCTTCATAAATTTAATGATAAACAATAAGGAGTCCTAGTTATAAATAAGGATGCATATTATCTTATTTTTTCCTTTCTTATGTTATTATATGCATATGATCTTATTAGTCCCTGCCGAAGGCAAGCCAAGGACTCTAGCATTTGATATGGCATTGACTGCCAATTAATTTGTGTTTGATTGCAAATATTTTGCATTCCGTCAATTAATTTGTGTTTGACTGCAAATATTTTGCATTCTTTCCAAACTTGAACATAGGAGAAAATAAATAGTTATTTTTTTTATAATATTTAAATTGATTTTGTGCAAACACTATTGGCTAACAGAATGGATGTCTTATTTCCGAGCTTTGATAGATAAGATAAAATTTTGAGTCTATTATAACTTTATTGAATCTATGATGCATTTTTTAGAACTTTACATAACCTAAGTTTTCAATCTATTATAACTTTCATTGAATCTCCTTTCGAGGAACTTCATTGATTATCTTTCTGACGTCTTTAAATAGGATTTGAATGATTTTAAATATGTTGCAGATGCGACCGATCTTTGTATGC
>JZKD02S1765483.1:658339-677063 GCA_000966675.3 Picea glauca | reverse complement strand
TGAAAATCACAACTTAAAAGATGAAGCAAGTAATAGATGTTGAGTGCTATGAAATAGATATAGACTCCATTGTACATGACAACATTGACCAGGTATTGCATAACAATGTGATTTTTATATTAGATGCATTCTCGTATACTGTGGGAGATTGCCTCTTCGGTGCATTTCAAGTTCTATTGCATTTCTGTTATTCCTCGACCGAACTGCACAATGGATTGATAGATCATTTCTTGACCTATTTAGAAAATGGCGACGTTGAGGCATTGGAGTCGTATCAATACGAATTGGCATCTTATTTTCTTTTCCAGTTGCACGGAATACACGATGTCACTACGTATTTTTCAAAGATGTGGTTGTTTGCATTTGTAAGTCTGCCTGCACATGAGAGGGGATTTTGGGGAGATACATTGTGTATATGGTGGCTGTCCAAGTGGTTGAATATATCAATTGAAATATGGTCATTGAGAAGAAAAAAAAAATCTACTATTCAACAAAAATGCATCCAGGGATCCATATTGCATCTTGTTCCATGATGCCAATCCTGTCAATGGTCATTATGAACCACTACTCTATAGAAAATTATCCATATGAAATCTTGGAGGATCTCATATTTACTTGTCCCTCATTTGCAAAGACCTTCAATCACATTGGAAGCACATTATGCATCATATACACTCCCATGGATTGCACATAGCGATAACTATTGCATCTAGTTGTGGAGATAGTCTGTTCAATGCAATTTGCTATTTGGTAGAAACATAGTTCGATGTGCACTCGTTGTGCCTTTACACTATACAATCCTTTTGCAATGCATTTATAAGCGACAATCAACATGCTTTTAACTGCTTGCATCAACACCTTTTACCATATCTCCTAGAAAGTATGTCGATAATTGGAAGTTTGCAACAATACCTTGTAAACATGGCAATGCCATATGAGAAAGAAAATGTAGAGGGTGGCAGATTCTATATGCAATGGCTATCTATCACATTCAGAGTAAATATCCAGGTTTGGTCGGCCTTGTCGGATGGTACTGTCCATTCCTACTATATTGATTCAAACTATGATCAAACAATTGACATCATGTTGTTGAAAATAGATACGCCACATATCCATTTTCAACCTTTGATAAGAAATACTACTAGTTCACGATCCATTGTCTACGCCACCCAAACCGCATCATCGAATCTGCATAAGTGCCACATGCTATTTAATCAGAATGAAACTCATCCCAGTTTCCATGAGGTCATACAGAGCTTAAACAAAAAACGTAGACTAACTTATCACAACTTGAAAAAGGTCATACGTGAGAGAAACAAATACATTGGTAGTATAAGAAATACTACCAGTTCAGGATCCACTGTCCATGCCACCCAAACCGCATCGAATCTTCATAAGCGTCGCATGCTATTTAATCAGAATGAAACTCATCCCAGTTTTCATGAGGTCATACAGATCTTAAAAAAAAACATAGACTAACTTATCACAACTTGAAAAAGGTCATACGCGAGAGAAAAAAATACATTGGTACACTTCCTTCTAGACAAAAACTCACATATCACAACCTAAAAAAAATTGTTCATGCACAACACAATCACATTTTCACACTTTCTGTTGAACACAAACATCACATGTCCAATGACAAAGAACATCACCATTTTCACCATCGATATGGTGAGGATGAAATTCTCATAAGAAATGTCGATTCCACCTCCAACATGGCTTGTCAACAAGTGAAACTAGTTTCTATTGGCAACCATAAGTTAACCTACCACATGTTGAAAACACATATGCATGAGAGAAACAAGTGCAACCACATATCCCACAATGGTTATGGTACCGATCGAGATGAAAAATCACATATCGTGGCCTACAGCCAACACCATGCACTGCTAGCAATGAAAACCAATGAACACTTTCTACGCATGCTTATCTAGGGAAGAAAGATGCAAAACAGATCTATATGAAACAAATTAAAGAAACTCCTTCAATTTCATGTGCAATTTGCGATCAATTGAATTTCTCAAAAAACACTAAGTCTTTCATGCCCGACTTGGAAGCAGAATACCTCGGCTTGACACTAAATTATAGAACATTTTCTAGTGGCAATATTTGTCTTCCATGCAAATGATCACTTGAAAATGAAAAACTGGCACACTTTTCAACGCCTGACCAAATAAGATGTAATACACCACTACCATATGTAAGTACACTTACAGAACTTGAAGAGAGACTTGTGTCTCTGCGAATTGCATTTGCACAAATCTGACCCTGGGGCTATAAATGACCCCAAATGGGCTTAATAGGATCAATTATTAATGTGCCTGTCCAACTAGATGTTGCACAAAAAGCCTTGCCACAATTGATTAGCGATACAATGACAATTGTTGTGGCTCTCAAAAGACGTTTGCAATACAAGAATGCATACCAGACAGGTAAAGTGCATGTGCATGTTGTCATGAAAGCATTAAAATAATTATGTTCCAGGGCCTTGTACAAAACACAAAACATCTGTATAAATGATAACTGGAACAATTTTCTTGGAGAAGGGGATGTCATCTTTGCACAGACTTTTGAAAATTCTAGTGAATTTGATACAAGTGATGAATAAGAGAATGAAAGACCTACTGAAACATTGATACATGGATTCACTCACTCACAATGCATTCGTGACTTGCAAGACAAGATTGTCTAAATTGCACCTGCTGAAGGGAAACGTCCAATTGGAATATTCAATGACAAATTTGTTGAGTAAATGAACTTCCCAACACTGTTCAATGGAGATCCACATCCCAGTGACATTATAGAACGATTCAACTACCAAAAAATAATTCGATGGGAACTACTACATTCAAGCAATGACTTCTCTTGTCACATAACAAATTTGTTTTCAAAACAATGCACATAATAATTGAGCAAGTGTTGTCTTGCATGTGGGTGCGAATAAGAAAAGGCCAGCTACAAGGAATAAAGTTATTGGCCAAAGATGTCAAGTACAAAGAAAACCTAGAAAAAATCCTAAAATATGATATTGGACACATAGATTTCAAAAACATTCGCATCTCTCCTGACTATTTGCAACAAAAAAAGAAAACTATTTTTGCAATGATCCGACAATTGGGATTGCCAACATTTTTCATCACATTTACAAGTACATAGCATCGCTGGGATCTGTAGGTGGCTACGCTGTCTGCATTGTATAGGAACAAGAAAAGGAAAAAACAAACTGATACATTGGAAAATGATGACATTGACTACCTCATAAGAAAAGACCCAATGACATGTACTCACTACTATAGGCATAGAATAAATGCTTTTAGGCAATTGATATGCCATGATGAAACGTTCTTCAGAAAAATATCAGACTACTATTTTGTGACTGAATTTCAGAATAGACAGAGTGAGCATGACCACACACTGTTGTGGATAGAGGGTGGACCGGTATATGGAAATGACAACAACTCACAGATTAAGCAGTTTGTGGACAAATACATAACATGAAACACAGATCATTTGGATTCAGAACTTTCCAAAGTTCATAGACATTATCATACAAGAAGCTGTAAAAAACGAAAAAATTCACATTGTGGATACAACTTTCCTGTGCCGCTAATGAGAACAACAAGAATCATAGAGCCAATCAGTTTAGAGGACAATGTTCTCATTGAGAAATCTAAATCCTTGTTCACATTTCTAGAACAACAAGACTTTGATGAGTTAATGAGCTTCGATGACTTCTTGATAGAGATAAATATAACAGAGGATGAGTACATCCAAGGCATAGAATCTACACTTAAACAACCAACAATTTTCCTTAAATGAAAACTTTCCCATATTTGGAACAACAGTTTCTCCAAGGACATGCCAGTTATGTGGAATGCAAATATAGATGTAGAGTATGTCCTCAATGCATATGCTACAACATCATATTGTACCTCGTATATGACAAAGGTTGACAAATCTATGACAAGTGCATTCAAAAGAATACAAAAAGAACATGAAAGAATTCATATTGACGCTATGCAAATGATACATATGCTTGAAAATACATTACTTAATCTTCAACAAATGTCTGCTCAACAAGCAGTCCACATTGCACTTTCCCTGCCTCTCAACTGTAGTTCAAGGAAATGTGTCTTCATAAACACATCTCCACTTGAGAAACACACATTTATGCTTAAACCACCGTCTTTGCTAGAACAAGAGTCTGATAATTCAGAGGATGCACTATGTCTCTCTATTATTGATTATTACATTCAACGCCCATCTCCTATTAAGCATATCTTCTTAGCAGAGTTCGTATCGCATTACAAAAAAAATGGTGCACCCATATCAAAAAGAAAAAAACCCTCTATAATACGCTTTGTCAAATACAAAAAACATACTGACTATGAAAACTATTGTAGAGAAAAACTACTATTGTACATTCCGTTTGATCAAAATGAAAACACATTAAAACATAACTTCCCTACATGGGAAGATGCGTATATTTCTTATGAGACTACAATACAAACCAATGAATCTAGTTTTACATACAATGTTAATCCAACATTGGGTGATTTACAAAGTGCAGTTCATGAACTAGAAAACCCTGGCAATGTTGATGGAACATTCAAAAACCGTAAAACAACTAGAACTCTCCGTGAGTCCTATGACTTGCAAGCATATTTTTCTCGTCCTCAAGTGATCTGAAAATAGTGGGATGACTTGTTATGCTATGAAAGCACCCTCTACTTCATTAAAATAAACTTTTCAGGACCTTGCTCAATGTGTTAAAATATGCAAGATAGATTATGTGCCAATTTTATGCATCTTCTTTTAAATGTTCATGTGTGAGGAATTTTTCCTTTAAATGGTTAAATATGTGTTTTAAATAAATACACAACAAACATGACTTGCAGCAAATAAACCATCAAACTCACAACAATAACAAGATGATAAAGGAGTTCACCCCTTTCTGGGCTACATCTCCTTGAGCCTCCATCAATGGACTTGGCTCTTTGGGATTAATTTTTCAAAGATTATTTTACAAGCTACTGCTCAACTCCAATGGAAATATTGACTGTACCATTGGGTTCAGAATACATAAAAACCCCAAAAATGACTAATAGAACTCTGAAAACGGATCATGGCTCATCCGAGCATGACCTCTTCTACATGTGGCCTTAAGCTTCCCTGAGATTTCTTGTGGAATAAAACCCTGTAAAAGTCCTCAAATGGATCTGAAACCTATCCCAATGTGTTCAGAGCATAACGTTTAGCCAAAAATGACTATTCATTCACAGAAAATAGACTTGGGCTCATCTGAGCATGGCCTCCATCAATAAGGGCTTCAAGCTCCCTGGAGCTCTCTGAAACTTCAATGGTGAAAAAACTGCAATAGAAGTCTTCAAATTCCTTTGAAAATAGTGCCAATGGATTCAGAACGTCCAAAAACCCCTAGCTGATCTTTTTCGGCACATCATTTGGCCAAAAAATGAAGAAGATAGGCCTCCTGCCATTTTCCTCCTTCAAGCTTGCTGTCTCTGGTTCGCCAAAACGCACCTCTGTACGTCCAACCTAGCTCACGCGCTCAATCTCATGATAAAACCTAACACTGGTGCACAATCACATAACGGTGCGAAATGTAGGACGGTTAGGGCGCGCCTAGCCCCTAACCGCCAAGACTGTGGGCATATGGGTCACCATGTGACCTCGCACTCATACAAACAGGGCTAAATTTTAAAACCAACGGTTAAGCGCCAAGTGTCCAGGCGCGCGGGTGGTCGTATGGAATTCACATGTGACTGGGGGCCAACCATTTAAAAATGCGCGCACAACCATGTAACCGTGTAGAGTCGGGTCATATGGTAATAAGTGTGCGACCGGGGGCTGGGGCTAAGCCCCAGCCCAGACCCCCGCGCCAACCATAAAACAATACAAATTTAAATATATAAAAACACATATATATAACAAGGAACACTGTGTGGCACGTTGGTAGGGCGGACTTTGCAAATACTATGACCGGTGGGGAGGTTCGGGGTTCGATCCCCACGGACTCCATAATATTTTAAACAACCAAACCAATAACAGGGTGCCACGTGGAAGCCCATGCCCGGGCCACGTGGCACCATACCATTTGTCAAAATGATGCCACGTGTCACAACAAGATTCGTCCACATTAGCCAATCAACGATTTCCATGTCATCAACTACCACTTTAATGTACGAACATGCCACATCATTGTACGACCTCTGCCACGTCAACATACGTACGAACTGTACAGTTAGCACAATTTTTTTTGCATGTTTGACGATTCGAACAGAATGTGATATCTCACTCATTCAACGTCCGTTTGAACCCAAACAAGTTGCGTTGGGTTCGCGACAATGAGGGCTACGCACTTGTTTGTTTTGAGGAAATTCCGAGAACTTTGATTTTTGAGCTAAATTTTGACCCCTGGTCTAGATTCTGATCATCGAGCAACCAACATTGAAAAACGTATCAATATTGGCTTTCAAGTCAACATGCATCATTTATTTATTGAAAATAATGAATACTAAATATTCATACGTCTATTGAATCGAGAGCAACACAGAATTCTAAAGGACATTGCAATTAAAAAAAGCTTAAACATGCACACTCCTGTGCACTTGTTCCTTACAGGCAGGGTAGGAACAGGTAATACATTCACAACAAAATCACTATTCCAAATGCTTATATGAATCTATGATTCAAACAATTCCTCTGACCCTATGAAACCAAAGGGGCTAATAGTTGCATACATAAGAAAAACTGCATATAATGCAGGTGGAACAACATTCCACTTTGCATTTTTTATGCCTTTTAACAAGTCACAATTTCTTCCACTCAGGAAGGAAATGTTAGATACCTTATCTAAGATTTATGACGAACTGCAACTTGTCTTCATAGATGAGGCATCTTTGATTGGAAGTCTCTTCTTGTATTCCATTGACAACCAATTGAGAAACATAAAACATGTGCACACCAAATACTTTGGGAACATTGACATGATATTCTGTGGGGATCTTTACTAGGCACAACCCATCCAATATTCTTTGATATTTGAACAACCTATGGTCAATATGCAAACAGTGACACATGAATTCTGGAGAGACAATATAAAATGATTTGAGTTACATACTACAATGCACCAGACAAATGAAACATTTATTGCAATTCTGAATAGAATGCGGACAAACAACCAAACACATGATGACTTAACATATATCAATTCAAGGTGCATGCGACCTGCACCAACAGACCCAACCTTCCCTTACCTATTATACACGAATAGGGATGTTGCAATGCATAACAGGTACATGCTATCGCTCATGCCTGGTGATGATATCATCAACAATTCAATTGACCTCGAAGAAGACAACCATGGAAATGTACCACATCATGAACATACATCTACTTTGCCTTTGCAACTTGTCCTGAAATTAGACATGCTAATTGAAATATATGCCTACAACTATGATTCACAGGATGGCTTGGTAAATGGTGTAGATGGAATACTCAAAGCTTATACCAAAACATAAAAAGTTGATTTCCTCTTGATTAAGTTCCATGAGCCGCATATAGGCCACCGACAAGCAAACAAGTTGGCTTATCCATATAATTCAAACACTGTGTGCGATTGGACACCTATCTTACGAATATCAAAACCAGTATCGACATCGACAAAGACAGTTCGACTGAAGATTCGAAAACAATTTCCAATTAAACTTGCATGTGCATGTACAATCCACAGATCGCAAGGGATAACACTTGATAATGTTTCATTTGACCCTGCTGGAATTCAAATACATGGAATTGTATACACAACATTGTCCCGTGTCATAAGTATAGACTCCTTGTATTTACTAAGCACTCTTACAAAAGATAACTTCAAATTCAAACACAAAGTTGATATTGAGATGCAACGCCTTAGGACTAGTGCAAAGTGGCATCTACAATATGATTACCAATCCATACAAGCAAACTCATCTGTATCAATTCTCTCACTTAACACACACAACCTACATTCACATATGGTTGATATACTCAATGACTATGATGCAATGCAATCCGATATTATGTGCTTGCAGGAAACATACATGACATTATGAATGCAAAACAAGCAATTTCCAAATCACAATTTCATATCAAGTTACAATACACATGGGGTGATGATATTAGTGAAAAAACATGTAACAATTTTGGAGCATATGCATTTCGAAGAAAACAATGTTGATATGGTGCTCGCAAAAGTAATTTTCCATGGATTAGAAATTGCAATACTGAATCTCTATGCCGATCCACATGCAACATTCTCCAACATACTAAATGTTCTTTCAAATGCATTAGAGCATTTGCATCTCAACGAAACCATTGTCATTGCATGAGACTTTAATATTGACATGCTACAAAATAATGCTAGGACAAAAGAATTGAAAAACTACATGTGCAGATATAGTCTCCGCTTTCTTTTGGATAAGATAAACCATGTACAAAACACACTTATTGACCATGTATGGTCGAATGTGCCCATTTCCCAATACAACCTCTTTATCTTAGAGACATACTCGTCTGATCACGATACAATTAGTATTGTACTTGAATTATGAAATATACATCAAACATATTGCAAAATCATATTTCTATGTCTCAAAGCATATCTGTCTAGCTTGTTGCACAAAACCAAGTTATCCAACTTCTTAGTTTTTCCTGGTTTGTAACTGATTTTGGACACAATGTTTTTTTACACAATTTTTTTATATATACACATACATGGATCAATAAAAAAAAACGGTACATGCTTCTAACACTATCTGTTACTCTATTCCTTTTATTCTAGTTTATTTACTGTATGTACATATTCCTTGTTTTTTCCTTACATATCAACTTACGTTCATGTTCATTGTGCTTTGTACTTTCCTTCATTGAAACAAACAGGAAAACTGGACAAGGCAAAGAACTCTTAACCAGAAATGTAGAAGAATACATACAAAGGTGCATACTTCTACCTGTATTCCATATCCAATTGTTTTTCATTTACTCTGTCTATATTTATTTCACTGGTTTGCAACTCTTTTGTTTTTTTTCCTTGGATATTGCATATCTTCCTATATATTAAGTTATCTTCATGTCAATTGTATTTTCTATGCTGCTACCTTGAAATAAATAAATTTGTATTCCATCTTTTTTTCATGTGTTCCTACATAGCAACTTGCCTTCATGTTCATTGCATTCTTTGTATTTCTGCATTGAAAAAAGAACATACTAATTGAACATGAGGATGAAGCCTTATGTGCCACAACCGAGAAAGCTGGAGTACAATCTTCCAAAAGGTATTGAAACAGTGGTTCCAGAGCAAATACAATGCATATGCCTAATGCACATCCATATCAAGTATGAACAATATAAACATGTTCATAGCCACTATTTCACAAATGACATGGGCATGAGCAGTGAATCATCACAAACATCAACACAATGACAATGCCGGAGGTAAGGATTCATAGATTATGCTCTTGCTATGTTTGGGAAACAAATATCTACATTTATTTATTCTTCTATGCCATGGTAAACATGTTTATGTCGTTTACACCACATGTTTTTTAGTTCACAAGGTCTATCGACAAGTAGAAGTGAAACCTCCATCATAGTACAAGGTCCAAAGACTAAGAGGTATGGTTACAAAACTCTAATCTGCATACATTATCCAATTTGTACATATATTGAAGCTTGTCATATTTTAGAATATGCTTGCATATAAGAATGGCAAGTCATATATTTTGTCTATTGCTTGTTGAAATAGATATACACAACATCTCTTTTAACTTGAACCAGGATCTGTTGAGCTCCAACTATATTTCACAGATGAGAATGTTTTTCCCATAGTTGATGTTTTTCTATCGCTTGATAATTATCAGACTAAGTGTTGTTGTGTGAGGCATAAATTTCTTTGCTCCCTTTATTTTTCCTATTCTATACTTACCCATTTTTCCCTTTTCTTCTTCCCCTCTATTATCCATTTCTGGTTCTATACTTAGTCGCATATCTATGCTCGTGGGTTCCCGGGGTGACAGAGTGAGAAACTATATATCCATATATATCTTCACATCACGAGTCCGACCGACCGCCGTTCGTTTCCATACTTAGCCAATTTTATGGCCGCGGGTTCCTGCGTAGGCGCTATCGAACTCTCATGCACCGTGTTTGGGGTATACATCTTGCAGCCAAGACTTCGGTGATCTACAATTCGACCCTAGATTCCTCGAACTCGCAAGCCTCACTCTACCTATGATGACTCCGTCTGACTACCTCGCCTTTCCATACTTAGTCGATTCTTCAAAGTTTTGCGGGTTCACGGACTCCTGGGTTCACAAAATTTTCAAAGCATTGATGTGTTTCTATTACTTGATAATTATCAGACTAAGTGTTGTTGCGTGATGCATAAAGTTATTTGCTCCCTTTCTTTTACCTCTTCTATACTTATCTGTTTTTCCCTTTTCTTCTTCCCCTCTATTATCCGTTTTTGGTTCTATACTTAGTCGCATATCTATGCTCGCGGGTTCCCGGGGTGGCAGAGTGAGAAATTCTATATCCATCTATATCTTCACATCCCTAGTTCGACCGACCTTCGTTCATTTCCATACTTAGCCAATTTTATGGCTGCGATTTCACGCGTAGGCACTATCAAACTCTCATGCCCCGTTTTCGAGGTATACACCTTGCAGACAAAACTTCGGTGATCTACAATTCGACCCGAGACTCCTTGAACTCACAATCCTCACTCTACCTATGATGACTCTGTCTGACCGCCCTGCCTTTAAATACTTAGTCAGTTCTTCAAAGTTTCGCGGGTTCACAGACTCCCGGGTTCACAAAATTTTCAAAGCATTGATGTGTTTCTATCACTTGATAATTATCAGACTAAGTGTTGTTGTGTGACACATAAAGTTCTTTGCTCCCTTTCTTTTTCCTCTTCTATACTTACCCATTTTTCCCTTTTATTCTTCCCCTCTATTATTCGTTTCTCGTTCCATACTTAGTCGCATATATATGCTCTCGAGTTCCCGGGGTGGCATAGTGAGAAATTATATATCCATCTATATCTTCACATCACGAGTCCGACCGACCTCCGTTCTTTTCCATACTTAGCCAATTTTCTGGCTGCGGGTTCTCGCGTAGGCGCTATCGAACTCTCATGCCCCATGTTCGGGGTATACATCTTGCACCAAAAAATTTGGTAATATACAATTCAACCCTAGAATCCTCCAACTCGCAAGCCTCACTCTACCTAAGATGACTCCGTCTGACCGCCCTGCCTTTCCATACTTAGTCGATTCTTCAAAGTTTCGCGGGTTAACGGACTCCCGGGTTCACAAAAGTTTCAAAGCATTTTTCACTCTCCTCCATCCCCACCACCATCGCCCCTTCCCAATGTAGATTAATTATTCTTTTACTGGTGACAAATCACCACACAGGTTCAAAATATTTTCATTAATAAGCGGAAAGCTCAAGGCCATCTCCGATTAAAACGCATTAATGG
Source organism: Picea glauca (assembly GCA_000966675.3). Classification (NCBI taxonomy): domain Eukaryota; kingdom Viridiplantae; phylum Streptophyta; class Pinopsida; order Pinales; family Pinaceae; genus Picea; species Picea glauca. Next base: position 665,521 of record JZKD02S1765483.1, on the reverse strand, counting down.
GAGAATATTATAGAATCTGATGATTTTTTTTGTGCTGATCTTGAATTGGCAAAAAATTGTTCGTTATTTTAGTTTTTTTGTGGCATCATCATAGTAAAAATGAAATATTGTGCTATCCCACTGTCATCTACAAAGGTATTGACATGATGTTCCTCTTTAGTATTGTGCATATATTACAACTTGCCATATTTGAAAATATGCTTGCATATGAAAATGTTAATTCATATATTTTCTCTATTTCGTATGCGTTTGAGAAAGTAGTGAATCATCACAAACATCAACACAACGACAAGGCCAAAGGTAAGGATTCATAGATTATTCTCTTATTGACATGATATTCCTCTTTAGTAACGGCAAATATCCGCAATTATTTATTCTACCATGCCATGGTAACTATGTTTATGTCGTTTACACCACATGTTTTTTAGTTCATAAGAACTATTGACAAGTAGAAGTGAAACCTCCATCATAGTGCAAGGTCCAGAGACTAAGACATATGGTTAGAAAATTCTAATATGCATACTTTATCCAATTTGTACATATATTGAAGCTTGTCATATTTTAGAATATGCTTGCATATAAGAATGCCAAGTCATATATTTTGTCTATTGCTTGTTGAAATAGATATAAACAACATCTCTTTAAACTTGAATCATGGTTTGTTGAGCTCCAACTATATTTCATCACTAAGAATGTTTTACCCATAGTTGATGTGTTTCTATCGCTTGATAATTATCAGACTAAGTGTTGTTGTGTGAGGCATAAAGTTCTTTGCTCCCTTTCTTGTTCCTATTCTATACTTACCCATTTTCCCCTTTTCTTCTTCCCCTCTGTTATCTGTTTCTGGTTCTATACTTAGTCACATTTTTATTCCCGTGGGTTCTTGGGGTGGCAGACTGAGAAATTCTATATCCATCTATATCTTCACATCACGAGTCCGATCGACCACCGTTCGTTTCCATACTTAGCCAATTTTATGGCCGCGGGTTCTCGGGTGTTGGGTATGTGTTATATTATTTGCATGAGTAGTAGTGTCTAAGCGTATGCATTAGGCGTGCAAGGGGGTTTGAGAAAATTTTTTTTGCCTCGAAAAATGTGCCACATATTTTTCTACCTCGAAAAATGTGTCACATATTTTAGGTGGTTTTTTGGCACATGGTTTCATTGCCAATGGTTTTCTATTTCTGGTTAAGGAATTGGGGTTGTTGACTAATTCAGGTCATTGGGTTAGGGTTTTGGATGCCGCTGGCTCCTATATGTATATTGTATTGTAAACAATGTATCACTATGAATGAATATATAATATGTTGGTTTTCCCGGTTTGGGTTTCTAGGGGAAAAATCTCTATGCAATGTTTGTATTTGCCATTGTATCTTTTCTGTTCTTTTACTGAATATCTATTTGCAATAGATATTGTACAAGGTTAAAATCTACATTTGGTATCAGAGCTTAGTTGGCTTAAGGGGATGCCTTTGTGGTCAAGGGTTTGGCTCGAGACTGTGATAATCCTTGTTACAGTGGGAGATCTATGGTATTGATTTTTCAGGTGAAAAGAAATGGCAAACAATTCGAAGATGGAGATTGAGAAGTTTAATGGAATTTTTTTTGAGCCATGGAAGCTCAAGATGGAAGATTTGTTGGTGGACAGATATCAATGGATCACGGTAGATCCAGGTACAACACCTACAGGAACTTCAACAAATGACTGGAAAAATTTGGATCGGAAGGCAAAGAGGACAATTCGACTGTGTCTCTCAGATTCAATATTATTGAATGTGTCAGAGGAAGCTACAACCAAGGATTTATGGGAAAAGTTGGGGAAGTTGTATCAGTATAAGTCTCCAGCGAATAAAATATTCTCTAGAAATAAGTTGTATAACTTGAGGATGAGATATGGAGACTCGGTGGTGGATCATTTGAACACCTTCAATATCGTGGTAAGTCAGTTAGTATCTGTTGAGATTAAAATTTCAGATGAAGATAAATGTATCAGTTTACTGTGTTCTTTACCAGACTCGTGGGATAGTCTGGTTGTGGCCATAGGTAGTAATACATCTGCCTTTAAGTTTGATGAAGTGGTCTCATCCTTGTTTTCGGAGGAGATGAGACAGAAGAATATGGAAGGACAGAGCACAGACACATTAGTTGCAAGAGGACGTTCCCAGGAAAGAAATAGATCTAAGTTCTCAAGTGGGAGATCTAAGTCTATGGGTAGATCTAAATCTCTTGGAAAGTTTGCAAGGGTATGTTGGAGATGTGGAAAATAAGGGCACTACAAGAAGCAGTGTAGATCCAAAGTTGAGAAAAAGAAGGGATATGAAGAATCTCATTCTACAGAAGAAAATACCTCCAAGGAAGAAGGAGGGGATGTGTACTTGGCTTCTTTAAGCACACATGCAGATCATGAGGCATGGTTTGTTGACTCTGGTGCATCCTTTCATATGACTCCCCATAGGGAGTGGTTCACGAATATGAAAGGTATGATGGAGACAATGTTTCCTTAGGTGATGATTCGACAACCAGAATCATAGGAAGAGGAAACGTAAAGTTGAGGTTCATATATGGAAGGATTAGAACACTGTCTGGTGTTCTGCACATCCCAGGTTTGGAAAAAAATTTGATATCCGTAAGAAAAATGGACGATGTAGGGGTAAAAACAATATTTGAAAAGGAAACCTGCAGGATGGTTCGAGGAGCAATGGTGTTGTTGAAGGGAGTTCGGTTTGGAACTCTGTATAAGCTACAAGGAAGCACTATTAGTGATGGGTGTAATAGTTCCAATGTTCCTGATATTGGATTTGAAGAAGAAATAACTCCTACAGTCTCTGGAGAAAAGGTTATGTTGTGGCATCAAAGACTGGGGAATATAAGAGAGAAGGGTCTTCGACTACTACACGATAAAGGTATGGTTGAAGGTATGTCTAACTGCTCTCTGGATTTTGATTTCTATGAACATTGTATATATGGGAAGAAGAATCAGGTAAGATTCCTCTTTGGTGCAATGAGGGCAGAAGGAATTTTACATCTAGTTCACAATGATGTTTTTGGATCTGTGTCAGTGCCATCATTGGGAAAATCTGTGTACTATGTCTCATTTATAGATGACTTCTCGAGGAATACTTGGATATATTTCCTCAGGAAGAAATCCGAAGTCTTTGACAGGTTTAAAGAGTTTAAGGCTCTTGTTGAGAATCAAACAAATAAAATAATTAAGGTGCTGAGGACAAATAATGGAGGAGAGTTCTACAGGAATGAATTTGAAGAATTCTGTAAGAAGTGCAATATATCAAGGAAGAATACTACTCCATATACACCTCAACAGAATGGAGTTGCAGAAAGGATGAACATGACGCTGATGGAAAAAGCAAGGTGCATGCTCAGTGGTGCCAGGTTAGGGAAATAATTCTAGGCAGACGCAGTGGGTACTACATGTTACCTGGTCAACAGATCACCCTCATCAACGTTGGATGAAAAGAATCCACAAGAGGTATGGACTGGTAAGGAACCTTCTTTCACACATCTCAAGGTATTTGACTGTGATGCATATGCTCATGTTCCAAAGGAAAACATGAGTAAGCTAGATAAGAAGGCTGAAACATGTATCTTTATTGGATATAAATATGGTCTCAAAGGTTATAAGATTTGGAACCCATAAACTAAGTAGGTAGTGTATAGCCGAGATGTGTTATTTAGATAAATGAAGGATGATGTTAAACATGAAGTCCTACCAAGTAAGGAAGAACCAGAGAAAATAGAGTTTGATTTAAGAGATGATGAGTTAGACTCTACATAAGAACATGAATCAGAAGAAGAAGATCCTCATACTCCAGTATTTAGGAGATTGGTTTGAGAAAGAAGGCTACCAAAAAGGTATACTCCATCTGATTTCCATTTAAATTTTTCTTCGTCTATTATTGATGATGATCCTAGAACTGTCAGGGAGGCAATGGATTCAGAGGATGCAAATCTTTGGAAAAGGGCCATGAATGAAGAAATGGCATGTTTGGATAAGAATGAGGCTTGGGATATAGTGGAGTTTCCAACTGGAAGAAATCCCATTAGTAGAAAATGGGTATTTAAAAAGAAGCTGAATACAGAAGGAAAAGTGGAGAAATACAAAGATCGGTTAGTAGCAAAGGGTTATTCCTAGGTTGAGGGAATTGATTTTGGTGATATTTTTTCTCCTGTTGCCAAGTTAACCTCCATAATATTTCCGTTATCTATTGCTGCTGCATTTAATTTTGAAATAGAACAAATATATGTGAAGACAACATTCCTACATGGGGATCTGGAAGTAGAAATCTATATGAAGCAACCGAAAGGTTATGCTGTGAAGGGAAAGAAGGAGCTGGTATGCAAGCTGAAAAAGTCCCTGTATGGTTTAAAACAATCACCAAGGATGTGGTATAAAAAATTTGATACTTATATGTTGGTACTTGGCTTCACAAGAAGAAAAGAGGATCACTATGTGTATTTTAAATTAATTGGCGATCATTTGATTTATTTGGTCTTGTATGTGGATGACATGTTGATGATAGGAAACATCAAGGAGATTATTCAGGATGTGAAAACTCAGTTGTCCTCTAAATTTGACATGAAGGATCTCGGTGCTTCAAATTTCATTTTGGGCATGGAAATTAAAAGAGATCGGAAAAGGAGGAAACTTTGGTTAAATCAGAGAAAATATTTAGACAATATTGTTGAGGTTTAATATGCAGGAATGTAAACCGGTCAAGGTTCCTATTCCTGTTGGTGTAAAGTTATCTGCAGATTAGTGTCCCAAGACACATGAGGAGGAGGAGGACATGTCTCATGTTCCATATGCGAATGCAGTTGGCAGTTTGATATATGAAATGGTTTGTACTAGAGCGGACATTGCACATGCAGTGGGAGTTTTGAGAAGGTATATGTCAAAACCAGGGAAGGAGCATTGGACATCAGTAAAAAAGGTTTTTAGGTATTTGCGTGGCACTGCTAGCTATGGATTGTGCTACAAAGGAAGACCGGGATTGGACAGAGTGGTGGATATACATGGATTTGTGGATGTAGAATAGTCTAGAGATCTGGATCGTAGGAGATCTACAAGTGGGTATGTGTTTAACTTGTTTGGAGGAGCAATAAGTTGGATGAGAAAAATACATGCTGTAGTGGCACTTTCAACTACATAAGCTAAACACATGGAAACCACTCATGCAAGTAAGGAAACACTATGGTTGCAAAGATTGTTTTAAGGTATTGGGTTGGTACAACAAGCTATAAGGATAGATTGTGACAGTCAAAGTGAAATTTTTTCGGCGACCCAACTCATCATTCAAAGACAAAGCATATTGATATTCAATATCACTTTGTGAGAGACATGGTTGAAGAAAATAAAGTATTGCTGATGAAGGTGGGCACTTTGAAGAATGTTGCAGATTCATTAACAAAATTTGTGAGCACTGAGAAGTTCTCTTGGTGTAGAGGATCCATGGGCATTGTTGCCCTGGATTGTTGACTATGTAACCCTATAACCCCCTGTATGCAAAGAAAACAACAAGTGGGAGAATGTTGGGTATGTGTTATATTATTTGCATGAGTAGTAGTGTCACACATTTTTCTACCTCGAAAAATGTATCACATATTTTTCTGCCTTGGAAAACGTGTCACATATTTTTCTGCCTCGAAAAATGTGTCACATATTTTAGGTGGTTTTTCGGCACATGGTTTCTTTGCCGATGATTTTCTATTTCTGGTTAAGGAATTAGGGTTGTTGACTAATCCAGGTCATCGGGTTAGGGTTTTGGATGCCGCTGGCTCCTATATGTATATTTTATTGTAAACAATGTATCACTATGAATGAATATAGATTATGCTGGTTTTCCTGGTTTGGGTTTCGAGGGGAAAAATCTTTGTGTAATGTTTGTATTTTCCATTGTATCTTTTCTGTTCTTTTATTGAATATCTGTTTGTAGTAGATATTGTACAAGGTTAAAATCTACACCGGGTAGGCGCTATCGAACTCTCATGCCCCGTGTTCGTGGTATACATCTTGCAGCCAAAACTTCAGTGATCTACAATTCAACCCCAGACTCCTTGAACTTGCAAGCCTCACTCTACCTACGAGCTTGTTGAAATAGATATAAACAACATCTCTTTAAACTTGAATCAGGGTATGTTGAGCTCCAACTATATTTCATGGCTGAGAATGTTTTTCCCATAGTTTATGTGTTTCTATCGCTTGATAATTATCAGACTAAGTGTTGTTGTGTGAGGCATAAAGTTCTTTGCTCCCTTTCTTTTTCATCTTCTATACTTACCAGTTTTTCCCTTTTCTTCTTCCTTTCTGTTACCCGTTTATGGTTCTATACATAGTCACATTTCTATGCTCGTGGGTTCCCGGGGTGGCAGACTGAGAAATTCTATATCCATCTGTATCTTCACATCACGATTCCGATCGACCGCCATTCGTTTCCATAGCCAATTTTATGTCCGTGGGTTCCCAAGTAGGCATTACCGAACTCTCATGCCCCATGTTCGGAGTATACATCTTGCACCCAAAACTTCAGTGATCTACAATTTGACCCCAGACTACTCGAATTCACAAGCCTCACTCTACCTACGATGACTCCTTCTGATTCCCCCACCTTTCCATACTTAGTCGATTCTTCAAAGTTTCGCGGGTTCATAGGCTCCCAGGTTCACAAAATTTTCAAAGCATTTTTCGCTCCCCTCTATCCTTTCCACCTTTGCCCCTTCCCAATGCACATTAATTATGATTTTACTAGTGACAACTCACCACAGAGGTTCGAAAAGATTTACATTAATAATCGAAAATCTCGAGGACATCTCCCATTAAAGCACATTAATGGGAGAATATTATGGAATTTGATGAATTGTTTTATGTCAATCTTGAATTGGCAAAAAAATGTTGGTTATTTTAGTTTTTTTAAGGCATCATCATAACAAGAATGCAATATTGTGCTAGCCTACTGTCATCTACAAATGTGTTGACATGATGCCCCTCTTCAGTATTGTGCATATATTACAGATTGACATATTTAAGAATATGCTTGCATACAAAAATGTTAATTCACCCTTCAAATTGGAACATGCTTTGCATTTGGGCCACAAAAAATACTAATAAAATAAAATAATATGAATAGTATTGAAGTAAATATAAACAAATATTCTTTGAACTTGAAC
>JZKD02S1765483.1:592282-619219 GCA_000966675.3 Picea glauca | reverse complement strand
TCAGATATGCAAGAAAAAGGTAAGATATGTAAGCTCCATGCTTTGATAAAGGTAAGAATAGTTAAAAGTCTTAGATCTGGAAGCTTTGTGCTCTGTAGAAGTAAGAAAAGTGAAATTTTTTGTTTCTAAACCATGGATCTAGGTATGTTTGATAGATTTTGTCCTAGCTTCAAAACTAGGGCATTAATAGTTGAAAGAAAGTTTGATATGAATAGATCTGATAAGTATAGTGATAGATATGTTATACCTATGCATAGAAAGAATTTTGGGACTAACCAATGGATCCAGGATCCTAGAAATAAATTTTTTCAGTCTAACCGTTATGATCCTAGCACACAGTACATGAAAAGTCAGGGATCATTGACGAGAAAGAGAGGATTAAATATTTGTTACAATTGCAGAAGGCCCGGACATCTTGCTAAGGAATTCCCTGGGCGAAGAGCTAGTTGTCTTTGTTGTAAGGCCATGGACCATGAAGTATTGGATTGCCCTAGAATGATTGCTAGGCTTGAAAAGATTAATATAGAGAAAGCAGGAGATCAGAGACCAAGATTATAGTAGAAACCCAGAAAGAATCAGAAAAGATATTGCTACAAATGAGAGATACCTTGAATGATCACCGACATGTTAAGCTATCAGAGATCTTCAAGAAGAAATAACAGATCGAAGTGAGAATAAGAGACTTCAACATTGACTGTGTTTTGGATGAAGAAACACAGGTGAACATTATGACAGAAGGAACCTGGAAAGCTATAGGAAGACCTGACATGACCCCTTCATTAGGAGGAATAGGGTTATTCAGAGGAAAGTTGGTAAACCTATGTGGAAAGCTCACTCAGATATCTATGAATGCTCATGGAGCTTCGACATAAGAAGATTTTGAGATTGTTAAGTTCGTGGAGGACAACGTCCCGTTTACTATGTTACTTGGTAAACCTTGGATTGAGAAAGATCAAGCCAAAAAACAGGAAGCAGAAAAGGACCTAGAAGAACAGAGACAAGAGTTAAGAGACTTCGTGACTAAAATGATCGCGCAGTTGATTGAAGAACAAGAGAACAGATCAAGGGTTCTTGACCCCAGGAACTTGGATGACGAAGTTAAAAGAATTCTAGAAGAACCACAAAGGACCAAAAAATATGTTGGACAAGTAATACCTATGGATTTGAAGAAAGAATCTCAGCATTGTGAAGTTAGGATGCCAAGAGAAGAAAAGAATCAGAATGAAAAAAGGATGACCGAGATGAAGCTCACTGGGAAGAAGGCTAGAAAACTCATGAAGAAGAAAGAGAAGTTGGAGAAATTACAAAATGTTCCAGAAGAAACCCCATAGAAGGAAAACATGCAGAATTTGAGCTTCGCCAGGATATCATAACAACGACATATGGCACTTCGCCATGTCAAAGTAATATAGCCATTAGAAGATGATATACCCATTCTGTTGATGGTTTGAACGGATTGAAAGAAAGTTATGACCTATTACCTGACCGTTAGACTGCGCCATAATGGACAGATCAAGAGTTAATGGACCCTCCTATCCATTGCAAGCAGACCGTTACAACTTTACTTACTTATTCCGTCACGTCATGCCTGAAAGACTCTTTTTCCAATTGAGAACTTGAGCTCACAAAATACCCTCATTGTGGAATAGTGACTACCCCACCTTGATCTATACTCGATTACGGTACCTTCATCCCATTGACAACCTGAGAAAGTGATCCTGAGCTTACATGTTCGACGAGCTCAGTGCAGTAGAGGAATCAATGAGAGAAGTACTTTCTAGCTTAAGAACTGAAAGAGTTATGTTGGAAAGAGGAATCTCCACCGGAGTCCAAGCCTCGTCGTCAAGAGGAGTAGTAGCTTCTCCATGCACTGCTCGAGCTAGACCATCCTGACAGACCGTCGAGAAACGCACTAAACATAGAGATGACATCGCGAACACCAAACTTATCCTGAGCATCTTGCCCTCTTACATACCTCCTCTGAAAGGTGAAATCAACTGTGACAGTGTGCCCTGAGATTACGACTATCCTATGATCATTGCGTACCTATCGAAGGGTGTGCACACAGTTCACACTGAGCAGACCAAGCTCGTAGCATTGAAGTTTTGCGACTTCAACCTTGGTGACCGGAAAGCCTACAGTGTGCTTGCCCCGCACAAGTATCTGACGATGACAAAGGGAAAGAATTCCAATATCGTCCCTCAAAAATGGATGATGAATCTCGTGCAGTCCACCTTACTTAATGTAATGAAGATTCCACACTTTGGCAGGCACCAGGAGGTGAACGCTTGCGTAAAATTGCTACTAGCAAGCTACCATGGAGGATCTCTCTGGTTGAACTGGTGTATAATGGTTGATCTGGCACTGATCAATCAGATCACCAGGCTGAGCATGTAGGGCCCTGACCCGCAAGACTATTACCTTGGAAAGACCGTGGATCGCGCTCTTTCACAGAAGATTAAAGAGGCCTATGGAAATGTTGAAAAAGGCGTGCGAGGTTACAAGGTAACCTCTATTGACATTGGTGCAATGTGCCTCGCCTGTCATATGATCATAGGAAAGTTAGTCCGCAAGAACAGACTGACGCAAGTATCTGGGTTTGTAGTTGATCTCGTAAGAAAATGCGTAGAAGGAGTCCAAATGAACTGGTCGAAGTACTTAGCAGATCAACTCGAATTGGATTGGAGATAAGCGAAAGACTAAGGATATGAGTTCCACTTCAGCTAGCTTCTCATCCTGATCGCCTTCATAGCATGGGAGATGCCGGAGGATGCCGTTTTTCCTGAAACCCTACCGTTTGAATCATTGGTTGTGAAGTTCAGTGCATTATGGTACACGACAGATATGAACATGCAATGGTAGTCGAATACCCTCTTTCACAGATACTACATCCAATTGAAGACCATGATATAAGACACACCTCGCATTACTCTGAACACACTCCACAGATTCATACCCTTAATGAAGTTGAGCGTGGACTGCCACTTCATATACCTGAATCCATGCACTAATGAGCACCAGGAACAACTGCAGTCCTATTATAAACCGACAGAAGAAGACCTTGAAGAGATCACCAAGGAATGGTCGACGGACCTCCTCATTGCAGCAGATCCAATGGATATTTCAGATATCAGCAGCCTAGAAGCTGCGTAGGACACACCTGGGTCTAGTAAGACGCAGAAGACGCAGAAGACAAAGGAGACAAAGAAAACTGAAGAGGTTCAAGATGTGGATAGTTTCTCTGTAAGGACAGCTTCCATCACACCAGATGAAGAAGGTAACGATGAAGACCTAGAAGAAGTTGAACATCAACTAGAAGACGAAGTCGAAGTTCTAAAGAAAAGAAAAGGGTCACCTTCGAAGTCTTCCATTAAGAAGAAAGAAAAAGCGACCATGACCAAGATGAAGACCATGCTCAACCCCGATGACTTTAGCTTTCTCCTTGCAACTTTGAATGAAGCCATAGAAGAAATTACAGAAAAGAAAGAGGCCAAGCAATAGACGATGTACAACAGAATAGAATCCAAGCTGCAAGGAGTACAACGAGCCCTCTAGTATAACCATGTAGTATCCATTGCACCTATGCTAGAAGGAACACCCAAAGCAGGAGACGAATCAATTCAACTTTGCAGGATTTCCGACCTAGTCGAAGTACGCCTTTGGAAAGCAAAAGAAGTAACAATGCAGGCCACCCAGGCCCTAAAGCATGCACACAAGGAAATCATAGAGCAGCGCCAAGATACACAACAAGAGAAGGAGTCCATCCAAGAGAATTTTGATAAAGAACGCGCAAAGATCCAAAAGGAGAAGGAGAAACTTCTCGCGAAGTAGATCGAGATCAAAGAAGCAGTCAACAGATCATTTTGCTCTGTGACTGGCTTAAAACACAAGGCATAAGAACCCATAGAACGCTAAGTAATGAAGCTTGCTGAAGTCATTCAGCAACTGCAACAAAGAGTAGTATAAATAGAGCTCCAAGCTATACTGAGTACTCCACAAGAAGAATGTGACCAATGAGAAGTGAATGCCCAAAGTATAGTAGAAAGGATTAAGGTACTCACTAAAGAATGCAAGCAATTAAGTAGTAGAAGTGCGTAGATACATGAGAACCTATCCGAGAACCCTGAATTGCATAAATTGGAGTCACAACTCTAGGAGGTGAAGTACCAAGCCAAGAAGTTACAGGTACAACTGAAGGCCCGACCGAGCATAGAGAAAATGAAGAGGTCCCACGAACAACACATCGTGCAACAACAGATTCATATGATCCAGAGCAAGGTCATGGAAGTGACGCAGCAACTTCAACCTTTGCAGGATAGGGCATGTCAACTATTCTTAGAGATTGAGAGCCAATGGATAGACCTGAAACATGTTGTGAACACAATAGAGTAGCGCTTAGAAGGACCAGTTAGTAACTCACTCATTCAGGAGTTTTTCGAGCAAGAAGCAGTAGCAAAGCAACAGGTCGAAGCAGCTCGAGCGAAGCTCAAGGCCTTCGAGGCAGAGTTACCCAGAGAAGAGTGACTCGAGATGAGTCACAGGTGAGTGTTGGGTGCCTATTGGCCCTCGACCAAGTTTTGAGGAATACTTGGTCATAGTTGACCGTTTGGTGCTTCGACTGCCTGTCGATGACGGAGCGCATAACGAAGCGGAGATCATGGGATCTCGCCACTTTTTGTGGAACCTTTTTGGGTTTTTTTGGAATATTTTAACGGGAAAGGGATGTCGGCCCTTGTTTAGGCCTTTTTATATGTATAAATAGAGGTCTAGGCCATGTAAGAAAGGGGCCCTGTCTAGTCGATGGCTTAGTGCATAAGTTGGATCTATGTGATCAGAATTCTGTGTGACTGTAAGAGCTCTATGCGTGCTGTAATAAGTGCTGAGTGCTAGAGTGTGAGAAGGCTTAGTGCTTGGATCTACCCGGGGAAAGAGGATCTAGCGAGTTGCGCACATCTATTGTCCTATGCGGGGTAGGATCTTGGAGGCGTAGTGATGTAACTGCTTGACCAAGATAATATAAATAAGACTTTGTGGACGTAGCCCTAGGGTGGGGGTGAACCATGGTAACTCTGTGTACTATGCTGATATGTTTGTCTCTCTCTTGTTAAGTGCTTTGATATGTTTAGATAGATCTATTGATGCTTTGTGATTATGAGATATGAATGCATGCTAGATATGATACATAAGATGCTAAGTGCTTAATCTATTGAGTATAACCTGATTATCATTGCTAAGTGCTAGATCCGGGTAATTACTGTGGTGCTTTGTGCTTTCTGCGAAGTGTATTAATGAATGTATGTTAGGAAATAACTGATGCTAAGTGTGTTGTAAGCAAGATAATCACAGATCTATGTCCTAGATAAGGTTGCAAACACCTGAGTCCTGCAACCACCCCTACCTCTACCTCGAGTGAGACTTCATATGCTTCGAAGGTGTTACCTAAAGGGCCAGTAGTTAGGGCTTTGTTGGTGTGCTCTTGAGTGTTGAACCCTGGGTCTACCCCTGTGCCAAAAAATAATTCCCAAGAACTGGGAAGACCATTCAATGTATTCATCACCAACTTAGCTTCTTTGGTTGTGTCTCTAATGGCTTCAAGTTATTCTTTGATTTGAGACACCCTTGTGAAGTATGATTCGATAGTTTATGAACTCTGCATCTTCACATTCTTGAGTTGTGTCCTCAAGGTCATCTTCTGGTTGAAATTATTTCCTTCATACAATTAGGATAAGGCATCAAACATTTGCTTGGGATTTGTCAATGATAAGACATGGGGGATCAAATTATCCTTGATAGAATCATCAATGATTCTCTTTGCCTTAACTAGGTTATTTTTGTACTTTTCTTTGGCCTCATCTTCATCTGGTTTTGGAAATTCTTCTTTTACAAATTCTTCTAGATCATTCTCTTCTAGAGTGAGCATCACTCTATAATTCCATGCTCGGAAGTTATCGACACCTTCAAGCTTCTCATCAAGCTTGGTACTGGGGGCCATCCCGTCCTTGAACACAAATATAATAAGAGAAATAAAAACTTTTCAAAGAAAGGTTTTGTACTTACCCAAGAGTGCTATGCCAAGGTGACCAGTTCCAACTTCAATCTGTAGCTGCCAAGAAGTCTTGATCTTGGGTTTATGAGGAAACCCTAAATTTTCAAAATGTGAATTTTGGAATTTTTCTCAAAGGGCGCACCCTCCTTAGGTGATCTTCTTAGTAGCCTTACTTTGACTAGCGCCCTCCAAAAAGTGGGTGAAATCACCTTATAAGGTTTTGTGTAGCTACCAACACTTGCAACAACAATTACACCAGTTGCATGTTTCAAAACTTCGTCAAACTGAGAATCTAAACCCAAGGAAAGGTGCACTAGGGTTAGGAGAGTCTTCATATGGTTTCAACTTCCCCATAGAGTTATTCTAGACTATGCAAATGGATTCTTTGAGGCCCGCTCTGATACCAAGTTAATTTTCTCTTAAGAAATTAAGTGTGTTCTGTATTCTTTAACTTTAGATTATTAAAACAATAACTGCATCCATAAGGATCATTGAAAGAAAGACATTCACAGTATACACAAGATTTATCCTGGGAAACCCTCGTGGGGGAGAAAATCCAACAAATATTCTTCAATATAGATTCTTAAACAAGTACAACGTCTCTCTAAGGAGATATCTCACCAAGCAGAAGACAAACCAAAAACCCTAACCAAAATAGGGTAGTGCACCACTAGACCAAGATAGTCCTCCAATAAATAACCAAAACCCTTAACCAGAACACCCTTCCTTTGTAATTACGTCTCCTTCTCAGATTTGTGCACTTCTTCATGCGTGAGATATCTTGTTGTGTGTGTTATCCATGTGAGGCGCCTAGATTCTTATATATATAGGTTGAGCTACCCAGAATTAGGTCAGGGCCGACATGTACACTTTACCCCTTCTATTTTACAATTGACTTTTGTCAAGGCACAATAGAGTCGACTTTTACAAAGGCACAATAGGGACGACTTAACAATATAGTATAATATTATTCTTTAGGGTTTTGTCTTGGTACAATACAATATTAATATAATAAGAATATCTTCCAAAGCTACTCAAACTTCAACACAATGTCATAGAGTGCCTTGCATAATATGGTTTTTTGCACACAAATTTTGATATTTTATCTTATTTTTTAAATTATTTGTATTTGTTATACACATATATTATATAACACGACAAATAAGTGTGACATGTGTATCTTTGGGGTGGTGGTATTGGAAATGATAAGAGAATATACACCATCCTTTGAACTACCTAACTTGTGGAACATCACATATGCATGGTTGTTTCACAAAAGGCACTTATCTAAGGTAAGGAATTTTTCATGAAACAAGTGAAGGCATTAAGATTTTGTTAAATATTTTAAATCCTTTCATTGTGAGTTGTATGTGTGAATTTTTGTTCATAAACAAATCATCTCTACAAATTTTGATGAATTAGAAAGTCAAATGATTGTAGAATAACAATTGAGAAATTTGTTTTGCTTCATTGATCCTTTGCTTTCTGTGGCATTCCTTGATGAAAAATGTCTCAATTAAAAAAAAAATTGCAAACAAAAATGCCACAGAAGTTTGACTTTACCAAATAGCTCGACTCTAGGCCCAAAAACTTAGTTCACCATAACATTTATTCTCATGCTATGTTCATACTTCTATAACACAAATAAAAGAGGTAGGAAACCATTCAATTGTTTACATCTTAAATATTCTAAATGAAATTTTGTGGATAGATTGATTACAATGAGAAATCATATATAGAGTAATCGAGAGGTTTTTTGCTTCAATGGTCATCTTAGCTGAAAGGTTTTTCCTGACCCTTCTATGTGTTGAAGTTTTTCAACTTCGGGTAGTCATTCTCCACAAGGAAATACAAGAAGACCCATTTGACCATTAAAAATCCCCAGGAAGAAATTGAATACCCAGGAAGAGAAGTCGGCCCCACCAGTAAAATAAAGAAAGAAATAAAGTGAAATTGAAGATCCAGAATGAGAAGTTGGCCCCACAAGAAAAATATAGGTGTCTGGACAAGTATAAATATAGGTAGGGTCATTTCATTTGGACATAAGAAAGTCTCCTTATGTAGTGCACACTTGGCATTTGTTAGTTGTAGTTGTCATATTTTCTCTATATCTTGGAGTTCTGGTTATCTTTGTGAGTGCGCTACACTTGGAGAGGCACTAGATTTGGAGAAACTCTCTCTTGGTTATATTTTGTCTATTTTAGTGAGATGCTAGCTCTTGGAGACACTAGGATTGGGGACAACATTCTCTGTATCGTATCTTGATCCAATGATGGTGATGTATTGGTAATAACTTGGACTGAATTCTTCTATAAGAAAGGTTGTTGGGTTTTCTCCCAAGGTTGGGTTTATGAGGATAATTCTTGTGTTCTTGTGTCTACTGTGCATGATGATGTTTCTAGATCTTGTTATTTCCGTTGCATTGTTATAGTCGATATTTGTAGTGTATAGTTATTCTACGATAACCGTGGTATGGAAGTGAATCTTATTTCTAAATTATAAGGCAATAACTATCAAGATCTCATAATAAAAAAAATCAACATGGAATCAGAGCTTTGTTGAAACATTGCCACTACACAATTTTCTTTTAAGACTTGAACTCGTCAAGATCGTTGAGCACTTACTGAGAAGTTGTTGGATCTAAATCCACCACTGATCAAATCACCTTTCTCATGTGCATTCGCTACACCTCTTAGACTGCAGTTTGGTGAAAGTTGAAATTTCACCCTAAAACCCACTACGATAATTGCAACGACATTTTGTAAAGATCATTGAGCAAATTAGTGGGCTAAGTTGGGAATAATTTTTAGCAATGACCAACTCACCTTGCCCTAGCACACCTACTGCACTTATTAGACTGACAATCTATCAAAATTAAAATTTTAGGGTTTTTAAGGTTATTGACATTTTTCCTGACATTGAACCTTCAAATTCAGATTTATGACTTATTGTTGAGATGATGTATAGTCTCAGATTAGAAGACAAGCTTGACGGTGCTACAAATTTTAGAGGTACACACTTGTATATAAGTTATATCATTAGGATTTTTGCAGGATATGTACACTTGGCAAAAGGACATCCGTTCAAGTAGTGATAATAGATCCAAAAGGATATTAGATCTAGTGCACTCAGAGGAAGCTCGACAGTTGGAGGTGGCAGTGGTGATGTCTCCTACAATATATGACAACTCAAAATCAAATGGAATAGAAACAATAAGACTCCAAGTTGTCATATCAGGTTTGATATTTCATATTGTTGCATCTTAAGTAAATGTTGTAACTGTGACAACAATATTTAGAGTTCTATTACTGTTCAATACCTTTGCTATCAATTTTTTAGTAAAACTTGAGTATTGTTGGTACGATGATCATTATGTAAATGCTCACTGTTTAGTACTAATGATGCATTTATTTACAAGATGAAATTAATCTCTTCTAGGAGATGCTCTTGGTTATTGCCTTTTCCCTAGGAAGGTTACCCTGTAAATTCCATGGAAGTTACCATGGAGATGTTCTTTTGTTTTTTTACGAAAAGATTACCATGGAGGAATGTTTGGTCACAAAACTGGAGAAGTGTTGTTCTTGTTCTTACTCTTTTTCTTGTTCTGGGTAGGTTACCATGAATAAATAATTAGAAGAATGTTGTTCTTGTCTGATATTTTCCCTTGTTATTGCTCTTGTTTCATGCAGGTCACATATGACAACTTTGAGAGGGAGATCTAGTGATGGTTGGAGGAGGAAACATATTAGATGGTCTCTAGTTTGAGACATGGATGAGATTATCTAGACATAGAGTTGTGTACATGACAATATACATCCATGTATTGAAGGCGAAGAGGACAAAGTTATAACCTTTTGTAAATAAGGATACTCTTGTGGGATACAAAGTGTTCCATATAAAGATTGATAGTGAGGAGTAGAAGTATCTGAAGGATGACCATACAAATCCCTCTAGTTCAAGTTATTCATCCTTCACACGATTAGTAGAGATAGCAGGGCAAATAGATCTACCTATAGATGTTATAGTGACAAAGAAGAGGCCATCATGGATTTATGATACTTTGCAAGATGCAGAGAGGCATGAAACTCCCAGTGACGCTTTCAGGGAAATAAAACGACCTCTGAGTTTTTTGTGTTACATAGAGTCACCGTTATGAAGAAGAGCAGGTGGCTCCACCAGTGGTGAGGTAGGTGGCCCCACCAAGTATTAGCTCAGAAGGAGCTAGAGCTTAGAGGGGGTCAACCCTTAGGATATAGTGGGGAGGAGTATCCTCCTAGGAAAATTCATAGGAGATCAAACTTCAGAGGAGGTCAACAGGTGTAGAGAGATAATTTTTCTCCAGACATTGAACAGAATCAGAGGGAGTCAAGTTCTAGAGGGAGCATACAGAATCAGAGTGTGCCTAATATCATAGAGTCACTTGACTTAACAAGAGATTCAATCATTTAGAGGGAGTTCCCCCTCAAATTTAGGTGGGAAAGAGACATCTTCCAGAACTGATAGATAGGTGATAGAGGGAGTTGGACTTAGAATTCGAGGTGGAGGATCTTGGCCATATGTACTATTGGGATTAGACGTATGATAGAGATCAGATGAGATATTCCTCAGTCAGGTGATACTGATGAGGTTCGATATGATGGACTACAAGTCCATGGATACACCTTTGATGAAAAATCGGAAGAATTTAAGTGATTCTACTTTAGATTCAGATCTGGTGGATTCCACGACGTACATGCAGTTGATTCAATCCAAAATGTACTTGGTTAACACCATGATGGATACTTTCTTTGCACATTGAGACAATTTATGGTAGAGTTGAGACACTACCATTGGGTTGCAACAAAGCATGTGTTAAGGTACCTACATGGTACAATTGGATATGGCCTCATATATGTCTTAGGTGGTGAAGTGAGGTTGCAGGGATATACAAATTTTGACTAAGCAGGGAGTACAATAAATAGATTGAGCACCTTGGATCAATCATGATTTCAGGAAAGAAGGTATCTATAGAACTCATTATAGCAGAGAAAAAGTATATCGCAACCAGTGTCACAATTCGTGAAGCAGTGTGGATTCAGAAGCTTCTTGCGTGACTTCATCCTAGACATGGTGCATAAGGGAGCAGTGAAACTCTAGTATATATCCATAGATGATCCGATTGTAGATCATCTGAGACATGATACATAAGGGAGCAGTGAATCTTCAATATCCAGAGATGAGCTTGGCATGATGCAAAACGTCTCCCTCACTAAGAGGGAGTGTTGATGTTTCAAGCAACATCGAGCAAACATTCTCCTCTGATAGCCATGTGACTTGGCTAAGGAGAATGACCCAGGATAATTATTTATCCTTGATCATGTGATTTGAAAAGGACCGACAAACATTTGATGTGTTGATGCTCCTCCAGATGGAAGTACCAGGTTGAAATTATCCTAAGATGACCATGGGACTTGGCTAAGGAGAATGGTCCAAGCGTAGTATTTATCCTTGATTATGTGATTGGACAAGGACCTGTTGGGTTGTTTTATTGTTTGCAGTGAAAGTATAGTCGAGGTGAATTGACTGATGGTCAAAGTTGAGGTAGATCGAAAACATCGACAACAAGTCAAAGTCGAGGTGGATTGACAATAGGTCGAAGTCGAGGTAGATCAAAAACAAGTCGAAGGTCGAGGAAGTCAATTGGGTAAAGTCGAAGTCAAAGATATCAATGACAAGTTAGCCAACAAGAGGTCAAAGTGAAGGCATGAGATGACTGACTAGAGACCGAATGAAGGCCGACTGGTAAACCCCACTTGGAGTCGACAGTAACAAAATCCCCGGATTTGCAATATTTGTAGCCAATGATATGCATATATTTGTAACCATTTTTTAGGCGCCAATATTTAGGGTTTTGCCTATTGTAAAGACTATAAAGAGGTGTGTTGTAAGGTCGTAAAGGATTTTGTTGTAAGGTAATCATAGAATGCACATTTACAGGTTAATGCATGTGTAAGAGTAGGTTGCTGGTCATGCATATGCAAGATGAATTGGATACAAGGTTGTTCTTGCATGTGCAAGAGGGTATGATGTAGGTTCTGTCTTAGGTGTGGACCAAGGTTAGACATGTAAAATTTTATTCCGATTGAATAAGACAACAAGAGAGAAGAATGCTCAAAGGAATGTTGGTTTTCCCGGTTAAGGGTTTCTAGGGTAAAATCTCGGTGTACTGTGTGATTGCTTGTGTCATTTGCATTCTTTATTAAATTCTTCCTCTGATTTGCTAGGATTAGTGTGGAAGTGTATTTAATTTCCTGACATATGGTATTAGAGCCTAGGTCTGCCATGGAAGGTGAGTTATTAGAGTGGTGTAATGATTTGGCGAGTATATCATTTATTAATTTGCAAATATTGAATCTGAGAACTAAACCCTAGGTATAGTAAGAGTCGTAAGTCATAAATTGTGTTAAAGATCGCGGTAAAGAATGGCGAGTAGTTCCAAAATAGAGATAGAAAAATTCAATGGATAGAATTTTGAGCTTTGAAATATTAAAATGGAAGATCTTCTTCTAGATCTAGAACAATGGACAATGGTCTATCTAGGTACCCAACCAATAGGCATGTCAATGGAAGAATGGGAGAAACTCGAAATAAAAGCAAGTAGTATGATATGGCCTTGTCTTGTAGATTTAGTGTTGTTGAATGTCTCGGGTGAAGATTCGACCAAGAAACTATGGGACAAGTTGGGAAGCTTATACCAATCGAAATATCTAGTAAATAAGTTGTTTCTCAGAAAGACACTGTATCTTCTGAGGATGAGTGATGGAAGTACGATGACTGAGCATTTAAATGTGTTTAATACCGTGTTAATCCAGTTATCATCTATGGATATAAAGATCATTGAGGAGGAGAAGTGTATCATCCTATTATGTTCTTTCCAGACTCCTCAGATAGCTTAGTCATGGATATTGGGAATAATGAAACCACACTAGTGCTAGAGGACAATGTTTCTTCTATCCTGTTGGAAGAAATGAGAAGGAAGAACACAGAAGGATTGACCAAAGATGCTCTGGTAGTGAGAGGTCAACCGATAGACGGAGATAAAGGAAGATTCTCCAGTAGAATGTATAAGTCGAAGGGTAAATCTAAATCCTCAGTTCAGTCGACACGAAGATGCTGGAAATGAGATAAATATGAGAATTATAAAAAGGATTGTAAGTCAAAGGAAACAAAAGGCAGTGCTGGATCCGATGAGAAGTAGTTGAATGAGAGAAAGATGACCTCAGAGAAGGGAGGTGATGTGTACCTGGCGTCGACCAATACACAGTCAGATCAAGATGTTTGGTTAATTGAATCATGAGCATCCTATCATATGAAACCACATAAATAATGGTTCTGTGAATATGAACAATATGATGGGGGTGATATGTTCTTGGGGGATGACTTGACAATCAGAATTGTTAGACAGGGAAGAGTCTGACTAAAACTGCAGGATAGGAGAAAAAGAACCCTTCCTGGTGTGCTACACATTCTGGGTTTGGAAAGAAACCTGATATCTGTAAGTAATATGAGTGATGCAGGTGTGCATGCTCTATTTCAGAAGAATTCATGTAAGATGGTTAGAGGTGTGATGCTATTAATGAAAGGAGTTCATATTGGTACCTTGTACAATTTGTTAGGGAATGTCAACTCGATTGGATGAAACAACATCGTTGCTCCTGAAATCGACTCGACTGCGACTTGAATCGACTCGATGTCGACACAACTCAACTTGACTTGAGCCAAGACGGTTCAAACCATCTCGAGAAGACACGATGAACTCGACCCGACTAGGTTATGGAACAAGAGGATGGGACACATTGGAGAAAAAGGACTTCGAACCATGCAAAACAAAGGTATGGTTGAAGGTTTTCCTGAATGTGTTTTAGAAGTTGAATTTTGTGAGCATTGCATATATGGGAAACAAAGTCGTGTGTGGTTCCCATCTGGAGCGACAAGGGCAAATGGTATTCTAGAATTGGTGCATAGTGATTTGTTTGGCTTGGTTACAGTGCCTTCACTTGGTGGATCCCTATATTATGTCTCCTTTATAGATGATTTTTCTAGGAAGACATGGACATATTTCCTGAGGAAGAATTCAAAGGTTTTCAAGAGATTTAAGGAGTTTAAAGCTCTTGTGGAAAAACAAACAGAGAAGAGGATTAAAGTGTTGTGAACTGACAATGGTGGTGAATTATGTGAAAAAATAATTTGATCAGTTCTTTAAGTAGTGTGGAATAGAACATCAAAATACTACACCATATACACTGCAAAAAAATGGAGTTGTTGAGAGAATGAATAGAACGTTGATGGACAAGGCAAGGAACATGCTCAGTGGTGCTGGGCTCGCATAAGAATTTTGGGCGGAGGCAGTCGAGGCTGCAAGATATCTAGTGAATATGTCTCCTTTGTCGGTGCTAGTCGACATGACTCCAAATGGGGTATGCTCTAGTAAGGCATCGGTGGCACATCTCAAAGTATCTGGCTGTGATGCATTTGTGCATGTTCTCGAGGAAAAGAGGAGTAATCTAGACAAGAAGGCAGTCAAGTGTATTTTCATTGGATACAAAGAAGGCATGAAAGGATATAATCTCTAGGATCTTGCATCAAGGAGAATAATGTACATTTGAGATGTGGTATTCAAAGAAGTTGAAGGTAAATCCGAGCCCGAGGAAGATGTTCAGACAAAGAGTAATACTGATACGGTGTGGTTTGAACTGAGGAACGAAGAAGATGATTCAGATGAGTCGAATGAATCTAGGGAAGAGGTGGAACAATAGGCTTTGGTGGTAAGGAGGTCAGAAAGAGTAATAAAAATAGTCGAAAGGTATATTCCTCCCGACTTCCATTCCGCATTCATGTTAACTACCATCAACGATGAGCCCAAGTCGGTTGGTGAGGCAGTCAAATCGACAAAGGGTAAACTATGGAAGGACGCCATGGTCGAAGAGATGGAATCCTTGTACAAGAATGAGACATGGGATTTAATCAAGTTACCTAGTGGAATAATTCCTGTCGATAGCAAGTGGGTGTTCAAGAAGAAGAGGAATGCCATAGGACAAGTTGAGAAGTTCAAAGCTCGATTGATAGAGAAAGGATATTCCCAAGTCGAGGGAGTCGACTTTGGTGATATTTTTTGCTTTGTTGAAAACCTAACTTCCATTAGAGTACTAATGTATTTGGCTGCAACATTCGAGATAGAATATATGGATGGTGAAGACAACGTTCCTACATGGGGACCTGGAAGAATAAATCTACATGAAACAACCTGAAGGATTTGTAATAAAGGACAAGCAAGAGTTGGTGTGCAAAATCAAAAGATCCTCTATGGTCTAAAGAAATCACCAAGGATGTGGTACAAGAAATTTGAAACCTACATCCTTAGTCTAGGATTGGTGAGAAGCAAAGCTGATCACTTCATATATTCTAAGGAAGAAGGTGGGCATTTCATATATTTAGATTTGTACGTCGATGACATGTTGCTGATTGGAAACAATATGGACACAATAAAGGAGGTGTAGAAGCAACTATTCTCCAAGTTCGACATGAAGGATCTCAGTGTAGCTAACTTCATTATGGGAATAGATATTAAGAGAGATAAATACACTAGAAAGATATGGTTGAATCATACGAAGTATATTGAAACAATTCTAAAATGATTCAACATGTAGGATTGAAAAACGATGAAGGTGCCAATTCTAATGGGAGAAAGGCTTACTACTGAGCAGTGTCCAAATACACATGAAGAGATAGAGGACATGACACGTGTTCCCTATGCAAGTGCGGTTGGTATTCTAATGTATGCGATGGAATGCACTCGACTAGACATTTCCCATGCAGTGGGAGTGTTGAGAAGGTACATGTTGACACCTGGAAAGGAGCATTGGACAACTGTTAAGAGAGTATTCAAGTATTTGTGTGGTAGAAAGGACTATGCTATATGCTACCAAGGAAGACCTGTAGGTGACAGTGGTAAATTATATGTACATGGATTTGTCGACGTAGACTGGGCTAGAGATCTGGCTTGATGGAGGTCGACCAACGGATATGTCTTCAAGATGTTCGGTGGTGCAATAAGCTAGATGAGTAAGCAACAGGCGGTTGTAGCCTTGTTGACAACAAAATTTGAATACATGACGACCACTCATGGAAGAAAAGAAGTGGTATGGCTTTAAAGGTTGTGTTCAAGAATCGGGTTTGAGCAGAGAGCTATGAAGGTAAGTTGTGACAGTCAAAGCACAACATTTCTGGCAAAGAACCTTGCTTATCATTCAAATACTAAGCACATTGATGTACAATACCATTTCATAAGAGACATGGTGGAAAGTAACAAGGTGCTACTAGATAAAGTAGACACGTTGGAAAACATAACAGACTCGTTGACCAATTTTGTGAGTGCTGTGAAGTTCTCTTGGTGCAGAGAGACAATGGGAATTGTTGCCTTGGGTCTGTGAGCGAAAGTTCAGGAATCTCCCGTTTCAAAAAATAAGACAACAAGTGGGAGAATGTTGGGTTGTTATATTATTTGCATTGAAAGTCTAGTCGAGGTGAATCGAATGATGGTCAAAGTTGAGTTAGATCGACAACATCGACAACAAGTCGAAGTCGAGGTGGATTGACAACAAGTCGAAGTCGAGGTAGATTGACAACAAGTCGAAGGTCGAGGAAGTTGACCTGGTAAAGTCAAAGTTGAAGATATCAATGACAAGTCAACCAACAAGAGGTCAAAGTGTGGGTGTGAGACGATCGACTAGATATTGAATGAAGGACGACTGGTAGTTGACTGGTAAACCTGATTTGGAATCAACTGTAACAAAATCCCAATATTTGTGGGATTTGTAGCCAATGATATGCATATATCTGTAACCATTTTTTGGGCACCAATATTTAGGGTTTTGCATGTTGTAAAGCCTATAAAAAGGCATGTTGTAAGGCCATAAAGGTTGATGTTGTAAGGTAATCATAGAATTCACTTTTGCAAGTTAATGCATGTGGAAGTGTAGGTTGTTGGTCTTGCATATGTAAGCCAAATTGGCTACAAGGTTGTTCTTGCATGTGCAAAAGGGTATGATGTCGATTGTGTCTTAGGTGTGGACCAAGGTTAGACATGTAGCATTTTATTCTGATTGAATAAGAAAACAAGAGAGCATAACGCTCAAAGGAATGTGGGTTTTCCTGATTAAGGGTTTCCAGGGTAAAATATCAGTGTACTGTGTGATTTCTTGTGTCAATTTTGTTCTTGATTAAATTCTTCCTCTCTTCTCCTAGGAGTAGTGTGGAAGTGTCTTTCATTTCCTGACAGGAACGATGAAGAATTGAGGTACATATGCATTAGGAAGACATTCTCCTCCAATGGCCATATGACTTGGCTAAGGAGAATGGCCTAGGGCATTGATGTTCTCCATGTATTAAGATCGGGAAAAAATTCTCCTCCGATGGCCATGTGACTTGGCTAAGGAGAATGGCCTAGGGCGTAGATGTTCTCCATGTATTAACATCGAGCATACATTCTACTCCAATGTCCATGTGACTTTACTAAGGAGAGTGGCCCAGGTGTGGTCTCTATCCTTGATCATGTGACTTGACAAGTATTGACAGAGACCCAAAGTGCTATGTGGGAGAAGCATACATCAACTAGGTGCTATGTGGGAGAAGTATAAATCCAATGGGTGCATGGCAGAGAAGACTACATCAACCAGGATGAAGGACAACCTTTGTATGACAAAAGAAATCCAAGTATAGGGAATGTCTCCCTCGTTGAGAGGGAGTGTTGAAGTTTTGCAACTTCGGGTAGTCATTCTCCACAAGGAAGTATAAGAAGACCCATTTGACCATTAATAAATCCCTAAGAAGAAATTGAAGACTTAGGAAGAGAGTTTGGCCCCACTAATAAAATATAGAAAACAATAAAGTGAAATTGAAGATCCATAATGGAAAGTTTGCCCCACATAAAAAATATAGTTGCCTAGACAAGTATAAATACAAGAAGGGTCATTCATTTGGACATAGACAACTCTCCTTTTGCAGTGTGCACTAGGAAGTTGTTAGCTGCAGTTGTGTTATTTCACTATATCTTGGAGTCCTAGTTATCTTGGTGAGTGTGCCACACTTGGAGAGGCTCTAGAATTGGAGAAGTTGTATCTTGGTTATATTTTGTCTATTCTAGTGAGACATTAGCTCTTGGAGATGCTAGGCTTGGGGAGGACATTTTCTGTATTGTATCTTGATATGAAGATCGTGATGTACTGGTAATGTCTTGGGCTGAATTATTCTATAAGAAAGGTTGTTGGGTTTTCTCCCAAGGTTGGGTTTCCTAGGATAAATTCTTTTGTTCCCATGTCTACTGTGCATGGTTAATGTTTCTAGATCTTGTTCTTTCCATTGCATTGTTATAGTTGAAATTTTCAATGTATAGTCATTCTATGATAATTGTGGTATGAAAGTGAATCTTGTTTTGAAATCATAAGGAGATAACTATCAAGATCTGAGAATCAAAAAAATGAACACTATGGGTGAATTTCAGACGCACTATGAATGGAACTCCATTCTTGAGAGCCTGTCATTGGGAGTCAATGAGTCATCGATGTTGCAAATTGTCGACATGATGAACCTCTTGTGCACTTTAGACTATGGATCTCACATCATCCAATACTTTCCAGAATCAGTTTGAATTGTACCAGTGACCCACAAAAATGTCTTAATATATAACAATGACCCTCCAGTTCCTTCCATTACAATAGTCTTTCGAACGTCCTCTTTATATATCGCCACTACATTGATTTATTAACAACAACTAGGGTATATTTAATGATGATAGGGTATCTCACAACCTCCTGCTTCACATCCTCCCACTATATGTCCATTCACATTTAACCCTGCTATAAGACCTTTTAAAGTATTCATTTTCTATCCAAACAGAAATCCCCCAATCTTTGAACAACACAAACAACATGATTCATGTGTAATTCCCTTTCCTCTGCTTTGAATATATGCTAGTTTTTATCAAACATAGAACTAAAAATCCCATCATCTTGTATGATTTACATGAACACTTCCTTGGTTCCTTTTTATTTGATATATATATATTTTTAAATATTTTTTTATTAAATTAAATTTGAATTTAACTATCATTATATATTTTATTTTATTTTAAAATGATCATTTATTAAAAATATTAAAAATTAACATTAAAAAAATAAAAATAAAAATTTATACTATATTATTTTATTTTGTATTTTGTGCTTCAGTACGTGGAAAATGTATTATATATTCTTCTTTAAATATAAAATATAAAATGTGGTTTAAAAAAAATAAATATTTGTTTATTTATTAATTCAAAAAATTGAATAAATATTAAATATCATTTTTTTAAGAAACTGAAGATTTGTATATATATAAAGGTTGCGTCGATGTCCATTGGATGTAGCTTGGTTGGTTGGAAGGAATGGTTGTTACCCTCCCCACCCAAGTTCAATTCTTTGTAAATGACATGTGATGCCCTTAAATGAGTCTATAAGATACTCTTGTTGTTGAGTAAGATGCTCTTGATGTTGAGTCCCCAATATTCCGAAAATGCTCGGCCTCCGCACATTCTCTCATAGATTTCGGGGGGGTGGTTCCGTGGACATAGCAAGTACTTGTATTCGGTGTCGTGAACCACATGTAAACAAATAAAAAAAAAGGTTGCATCGAGGCAAAACAACATAAAAAATTTTACAAAATTTGACTCTTCATAGTCATAGTTCATTTCTACTAGCATCCTAACATAGAAAACACAAAAAAACATATACATCCGGGCATCCCAATTGCCATATATTCTGATAAATTGTCCCATCAACAAAACACATTTAAAGTACATATTCAAGTTGTTGAATTGTTTACTGGTTCATCTTGCAGTTCAACTTGAATTTGTACATTGAATTAGAAAGTCAAATGATTGTAGAATTACAATCGAGAAAGCCATTTTGCTTCGTTGATCCTTTGCTTTCTATGGAATTCCTTGATGACAAATGTCTTAATAAACAAAAATTGCATCCCAAAATGTCACACAAGTTCGACTTTACCAAATATCTCGACTCTAGGCCCAAAAACTTAGTTCACCATAACATTTCTTCTCATGCTATGTTCATACTTCTATAACACAAATAGAAGAGGTAGGAAACCATTCAATCATTTGCATCTTAAATATTCTAAATGAGATTTTGTGGATAGATTGATTACAAACATAAATCATATAGAGAGTACTCGATAGGTTTGGTGCTTCAATGGTCATCTTAGCTGGAAGATTTTTCCTCACCCTTCTATGGGTGAATTTCATACGTACTATGGATGGAACTCCATTCTTGAGAGCTTGTCATCGGGAGTCAATGATTCATCGATGTTGCAAAGTGTCGACATGATGACCCTCTTATGCACTTTGGACTATGGATCTCACATGAGCCAATATTTTCCAGCCTCAGTTTGAATTGTATCAGTGACCCACAAAAATGTTCTAATATATAACAATGACCCTCCATTTCCTTCCATTCCAATAGTCTTTTGAATATTCTCTTTATATATCGCCACTACATTTCTTTATTAACAAGAACTAGGGTAGATTTAGTGATGAAATGGTATCTCACAACCTCCTGCTTCACATCCTCCCACTATATGTCCATTCACATTTAACCTTGCTAGAAGACCTTCTAAAATATTCATTTTCTATCCAAATATAAATCCCCCAATAATTGAACAATATAAACAACATGATTCATGTGTGTTGGAACAGGGGCAGACCTAGGGTTCAATGCTTCAACAACGCACCAACAAAACCCTAACTACTGGCCCTTTCAGCAACACCTGCGAAGCAGACGAAGTATCACCCGAGGTAGAGGGAGGGGGGTTCTAGGACTCAGGTGTCTATAACCAAGCTGTGACACCTATCTGTGATTAGAACACTTCGCAAGTACTTTAATAACACTTAGGAGATGATATGCATTAGTTCATTAGCTTCATTAACATCGTAGAATGAAATGCTATGATAGACCAGCACAGTAACAATAAAGATTAAGTAATTCAACCACTTAGCACATAGCCATGAGTTAAATCTAGCATTCATTCATAAAGCACAAGTGAAGCACTAATAAACACCAGATCTATCCATTATACATAACAAAATCACTAAGCAGATAAATGACAAACACAACATAGCACAAAGTACACCAAAGACACAAGATATGCGTGGTTCACCCCAGCATGGGTCTACACCCACCATATGCTTTGTATTATTTATTATTCTTCAATCCTCTTACATGCATCCGCTCTTGTGCACTAAGCCACAGAGCCAAGCTTCGCAGAGGACAGGAGATCTGCGCACTGAGTGCCAGATCCTCCTTCCCAAAACTAGGTCACAACACAAAGCCAACTTCTCTATTTAGCACAGAGCCTTACATACACAATTTGTTGCATAGAGCAACCCAAAACTACTTGCACTGAGCCTTGCAAGCTATCTTTCACTTCCCTACTTCTACCATCTATTTATACTTTTACATTTCCTTACAAAAAGGCCTAAACATGGGTAAACCCATGGGCTGACATCCCATAACCCATTACAAAAACCCTAGTGAACCCCTTGCTGGGTCCACTTAGCCCACAAAACAAGTGAGATCCGCGATCTCAGCTCTAGTATGGCGCAACATCTTCGATCCTCGCGTCGAAGTCCAAAATGTGGTCCAAACCTAACCAAGGTTTCCTCAAAACTTGGTCAAGGGCCAACAATGTGTCATTCCATTTCCTTTGCTTTGAAGATATGCTAGTTTTTATCAAACATAAACTAAAAAGCCCATCATCTTGTATGATGTACATGAACACTTCCTTGATTCCTTTTTATTTATTTTCTTTTATTTATTTATATATTTTTAATTAAATTAAATTTGAATTTAATTGTCATTATATATTTTATTTTATTTTAAAATGATCAATTATTAAAAATATTAAAAATTAACATTAAAAAAAAATTAAATCAAATTTATATTATATTATAATTAATATTTATTATTTTTATATTTTGTGCTTCGATACATGGAAAATGTATTCTATATTCTCCTTTAAATATAAAATATAAAATGTAGTTTTAATTTTTTTTTAATATTTGTTTATTTATTAATTCAAAAAATTGATTAAATATTAAATATCATTTTTTTTGCGTCGATGTCCATTGAATGTAGCTTGGGTGGTTGGGAGGAATGGTTGTTACCCTCCTCACCCAGGTTCAATTCCTTGTAAGTGACATGTGATGCCCTCAAATGGGTCTATAAGATACTCTTGTTGTTGAGTAAGATGCTCTTGATGTTTAGCTCCCAATATTATGAAAATTCTTGACCTCCCCACGTTCTCTCGCAAATTTCAGAGGGGGTTTTCCGTGGATGTAGCGAGTACCAGTCTTCAGTGTCGTGAACTACATGTAAAAATAAATAAAGGTTGCGTCGAGGCAAAACAACATCAAAATTTTACAAAATTTGACTGTTCATAGTCATAGTTCATTTGTACTAGCCTCCTATCATAGAAAACATGAAAAAACATATGCATTCGGTCATCCCAACTGCCATATATTCCGATAAATTGGCCCATCAAAAAATGCGTTTAAAGTACATATTCAAGTTGTCAAATTATTTACTGGTTCATCCCGCAGTTCAACTTAAGTTTGTACATTGTCTTCTATGTCCATTGGCTCTACTTCCCCACCTTCTTGATCAGTACCAGACTGTCTAGCCTGAGAATTCCTTGGAATTTGATTTTTGGACCCTGAATTGGAGTGTTGGGGCAACTCCCTTGCTATGAAATAGTTGCGTTCCTGCTCTAAAGTATCCATCCTTTAAAGTAGCCTCACCACAATTTGCTCTAATTCATTTATTTGATGTCTTTCCTCCTCTCTTTCTGGAAATTGCTTGAGTTCCTGTTCCAAATGATCCATTCTTTGCAATAGTATTGCCACTGTTTTCTCTAGTGCAAATGTTCTCTGCTTTTCATGGTCAAAGCTATTGATTATGTGGAAGAGAACATTGACCATATGTTCCATGTTGTTGAATTTGAATGCAAATTCTCCAATTTATCTCCTGGAACCCTCAAAGATATCATTGTGCCTCCTTAATATGCATTTTATTTCACTCCATGATGGGTCCATTGTTTGATAG
Organism: Picea glauca; assembly: GCA_000966675.3. Taxonomy (NCBI): domain Eukaryota; kingdom Viridiplantae; phylum Streptophyta; class Pinopsida; order Pinales; family Pinaceae; genus Picea; species Picea glauca. The sequence goes on along the minus strand of JZKD02S1765483.1, from coordinate 595,987 downwards.
CCTCTCCAATCCAATTTGTCACACTTTCGATTATTGACAACCACAGGACAAAAAAAAATTGGGCCTCATATAACCCCAAAGAACTAGATGGTCTTAGTATTGAAAAAGTGGTTATGGATATTTTTGAATCTCTGATGTGTGAGGGTTTCAAAATTAATACCCAACCATACCTGGACTTTGCTACGAAAACCCTAGATATAACTACATATAACAGGAGAGGGTTTAGAACTGTCAATTTGGGGCAGGATATGAACAAGAGTGTGGCCGAATTGAAACTCGAAGGAGAATTTTAGTCCAGGAGAAGGGAACAAAGGAAAACCTAAACCAAGTTCTAAATTATGATAGTTCCTAACTCCAATTATTTCTCACAGACGAGAGAGATGACCACCGGTGCACAGATTTGAAACGAGAAAACTGAATTTGTAATGCTCAGAGGAAAATGTAAGACTAGGAAAAATGAACGAAGAGACCCTTAGTCCAATCTTTGAAATCTGCACAGTAATTTCATCCCTTAGACTAGTAACGAGATCACTGAAAATATTTCACGAGTGCATAAAATTAAACCAAGAAAATGGAAATTGTATTGCTTAGAGAGGAACCATAGATACCTTATAATCACGAAGCGATTTCCAAGGGGAAGGAAAGCATAGAGATTTTGCAATGAAGGCCTTTCCACGAATTTCCTGGCCATTCCACCAATCTCTGTCATCTGCAATGAATCCCAGATGCATGGTTTCATTCCTTAAAAACCAAAAAACCATATGCGCTGTATCTATGAGTGAAATAACTTGACTTGATTGTAGAGTGTGCGAGCATCAATTGAATGACCTTGGAGCACTACCGAACATCCTTGGTATTTACAACCATAATCATGAGATTAAGGGAGGGGATGAATCCTCTATTATCCATTAGTTACCATATTACCTTTGTTTAACCTTGGGCTAACCTTTGCATATTTATCCGCTTCCATATTTAACTCCCATTTAATATGATAAAGATAGATTTTCTCGAAATTTTTGGGTGCATCTAGCGAATGAAACATAATACCATTGTAGATATTACCCTAGACAATATTTCTTTTAACAATTTCTCTTATGACTAGCATGGAGTTTCCAATCTAGCGAATGAAACATAATACCATTGTAGATATTACCCTAGACAATATTTCTTTTAACAATTTCTCTTATGACTTGCATGGAGTTTCCACAGATGATGATGTGTTTTATTCTTTTAGAGAGGGCCTCTTTGATTCCGACATAGAGAGTGTAAGCTTTGGCTTCGTTGTTAGTCAATGATCCTAGACCCCAAGCATAATTGATAACTGGTTGACCTCTGGGCTTATAAATAGTCCCCCTTGCACCTGTCTCCCCTATTAAATATCAAATTTATTTAACACACATATTACACATATTATCTGTATCAAACTATAAAATATATTTTACCATAAATTTATTAACATTATTGAAAATCACTCAAAGCAAAATATTTCAAACACGGTGACACATCTCTTAAATGCAATATATAATGTTTTTACATAGTTGGACATCATTATGGTAAATCAAAATATTTTTTTCTTGTGAAAATGACTTAAAGATCATGAAAAAGTAACGAATATGGTCCTCATATTTAAATGATATAAATCTCATTGCACCGAGAGTAGCGAGGTGCTATACAACTTAGTATGGGGGATATGTTGAGGAGTTAATGTGACGAGGAGTTAGGTGATCCACCTAATTAATAAAAATCAAGTCCGCTTAATTAATACAAATAAATTTGGCTTAATTAAAAAAAACGACAATAATAATAAAACAAAATGAAGTAATAAATAAAGTAAGCTTAATTAAAAAAACAATAATAATAAATTTATACCTTAAGAAATTGGATCCCTCTCGGTACTTGATAGATCCAGGTTTAACATGGATCTACAATGGTAATATTAAACTTGAGTTGTTTTCAATGATGATGAAATAAAACTTTGATTTTATTAATAATAGTGGTAACATATAAATGAATCAAACAAGTTGGATTGAATTGTCAGAAATGGGGAGTTTGTCATCAAAGACTACAATTTAATTCTTGTAAGGGTTGTTTCAATTCCTTAAGTTGCCATGCATGTATCCAATTGTAGTGGTTAAATGCATAAGGTTGTATATCACAATTTACATGAACATAAGTGGATCAAAACTCCCCCCTCGTACTCCTTACGGTCAATTATTTAAAGTGAAGGAATATTTGTTATGACCTAGGGCTCTACACATCTTCTAGGCAGATTAGTGTGCATCGTTTGTCAAGACTATGGATTTTCTTTAGCTATATTACTATGCTTCTCTCCTCTCTCAATACCTATCCATCTCTTAGACCCTTCCATTAGGTTAGCCTCTTCTTCTACATGTTTGAAGATCATTGCCAGGAACCATTTGCATAAAGATCTTTATCTCTTGTCATGTAAGTTTTCTTCCATTTGGGTTAGAAGTGCCTCTTTCTAGCATAAAGGTTATGATTACTCTCAGAGTAACTTTGACCAAATCCTTCAAGGAGATCTTATATATACCTAACTTTACCAACATTTTTAGGTGATTCACTGCTTCATTATAAAAATGGCTAACATGGTTTTCCAAAGGTCTACCTTGGTTAGTGAGCTATAAAACATGTTATTTTCTATAAGGCTTGGTTTGGTTTGTTGTTTTAATGACCCCTACCCATTTCTTCCAACTCTTCACAAGTGGGTTTGTCAAGTATGGAAACCCATTTTTTTTGGGTGAAAACTCCTTCATTTCTCCATGTGCTCGCGGGTTCTTCATAATAAAGTTTGATTCTAATGAGAACAAAAAAAACATTATCCACTCTAGACCATGGATTATGGGTCATGCAAACTTATGCATGAAACCTTGGTCTCACTTCTTTGAAACCTCAAAACTCTCTATCTCCAACCCGAATGAGGGTAAGGATCCTAAATCTACCTTTACAATTTTAGGATCCAAGTTATTGGCCTTTATGAAAAATGAATGTTTGGGGAGATTTCATCTATATGCCTTATAAACTAGCAACTAAGTTATCACAATCTATGTTAGGATTTGTTTAGAAGTGAAATTAGCAAATAGCTTTCCAAAAGATAGGTCAATTGAAGTAGCGATCAAAGTCTAGAAGTAAAAAGTAAATTATGAGTAAGTCAACCAAATAGCTTGCCAAAAGATATGTCAATTGAAGTAGCAATCAAAGTATAGAAGTAAAAAGTAAATTATGAGCATGTCCCTTTCTTAGGCCAATCATGCTTTAAGTATGGTCATTTGGTAGTCACTTATCCAAACCAAACCACATTGAGTGAGGATGAAAAACATCACAAAAAACAAAAGGTTAGAATTTATCCACTTGGCGGAAAGGAGCCAAACAACACCATCATTTAATAGAAGTGGACTAATCTATAAAGCACGAAGAGACAAAGAAACTAAAAGTAAATCATGAAAAATAGTCTTCTCACTTAAACTCTCCATAAAAGATCCCTCCCTTATTATTAGTCCCTGCCGAAAGGCTTGGGACTATAGCGATGAGTTAGTCGTTGACTAACTATTAGTTCTATAGTTGACTTTTTTTTTTTTTTGGATTGGCAATGTTTAACATAGGAAAGTCTGGAAAATAATTTTTATTGAAATTAAAATAAATCTAAAACCATTTTTATCTTGAATCCTATTGGACTTCAACTTTGAA
>JZKD02S1765483.1:548857-567976 GCA_000966675.3 Picea glauca | reverse complement strand
AAAAATAAGATTTCGATGACTTGAAGTAGCATTTGTGCTCATCCCCAACACTTTCATTACCGGACGTGCAACATCCCTTTGAGATCGATACATATGCTTTAGATTATGTTGTGGGTGTCGTTCTCACTCAACACGGCCACCCCATGGTGTATCACAGTGAGACATTATCAGATGATATCCATAAGTACCCTACTTATGACAAAGAAATGTACTCCATTGTGAAAGCATGTTGCCAATGGAGACATTACATTCTGGGGAAGGACACAGTCATCCACACTGATCACAAGACACTACAATTCATGCAGACCCACAAAAAATTGTAGAATGACTGCCATCAGAAGTGGTCCACATAATTACATCATTTCCACCTCAACATCAAGTATAAAACAAGAAGTACAAACCAAGTTGTTGATTGCCTCAACTGACCTCCAGTCACGACACTCACCACAGTGCTAGAATCTTGCGGCCATGAGACCTCCGAATGGCCCCACCTCTATGAGATAGACCCTGAATTCTCCACCACCTACCAAATGTTGGGAGAAAAATCAATGGTCGCTAATTTCCGTATTCAGGAGGGGTTGTTGTGCCGTCTGGCCCATCTTTGCATTCCATCAAGTGAGCATGCGAAGCTAATTTTGGAAGCTCACTACAGTCGAGTGGCATGACACTTTGGCATAAAAAAAGACAGTGACAGTGCTGCAGAAACATTTCTATTGGTCGAAACTTCAACATGATGTCAACAAGTATATGAGGTCCTGCACCACTTGCAGTATTTCCAAGCCAACCACTAAGAAACGGGGCCTATACAACCTTCTGTCTAATTCAGACAAGTCGTTGGAATCCATCTCAATGGACTACATGTCGGGCCTCTTGTCCACCAAGAGGGGCAATGACTATGTTTTTGTGGTTGTTGATCGATTTTCCAAGATGGCGATTCTGGCCGCTTGCAAGAAGAAAATCATTGCAGAGGCCACTTCCAAGCTCTTATTTGAACGCATTTGGGTACACTTTGGGATCCCACAAACCATTGTCTTAGATCAGGATAGTCGGTTCCTCAACACATTCTGGTCAAGCCTCTAGTCACTACTGGATACCAAGCTCACCAAATCCACTTCCTTCCACCCCCAAACAGATAGCCAAACTGATGTCATCAATCAGATGATCGTACATATCCTATGCATGTACAATTCCAAGCACCCCCACACATGGTATGTGAGTCTTACCTATGTCCACAATAGCTACAACCGAGCCATGAATAGATCAATTGGCCACAAACCCTTTAAGGTGGGGTTGGGGTTCCAAACATTAGGCCCCATGGATGTTGCACTACCCCTGGTGACCACCTCAACTGAATCCTCTCCTGCTCCACCAGAAGATGAAAAAGACACCCAGTTCATTGAGCGGATCCATCACATCTGTCAATAGGTTCCATATATTTTACAGAAGTCCAATGCCAAGTACAAGCAATGCCATGATCAACACCGAGTGCCACATAAGTTTCAGGTGGGTGACAAAGTTTGGTTGCACTTGCAGAAAGAACACCTTACATGGCCCCATCAGAATCTTTGCCCACTCTGGTATGGGCCATACACCATCACCAAGGTCATGGGTGACAATGCTTTTGCTCTCAACATTCCCTATTTCCTTGGACTGCACCCAGTCTTCAATGTGGCTCTCCTTCAACCATATTTCCCACCATTATTGGACACCTCAGAGATAGCAAAGCAGTTGAAACCAAGAGAGATCAACCCTAACTTCATGCAACACGCATCCAATGATCAGATTGTGGACACATAGATCAAGGGCACCCGACAACAAAAGATCCAACTTTATCGAGTTGTCAAAGTAGGGCAACTCCTGCACCAAGGCAAGTGGGTCACCTAGGGCGAAATTTAGCAGAAATTTCCTCATCTGATGGGGGAAATCAATGCAATGGAGACCATTGCTTCCTAAGGGGGGAGGATTGATCCATATGTATGTCGGTGGCCTCCCACCTATTCCAACTGGTTCATTTTGGTAGTTTTCCAATTTGGCAGTTTTTTCCTAGTTTTCGGGTCTCTGACTTGCAGGGCTGTTTTGAGGCCCTAAACAACGTTTTTAGGGATTGCCACAGTCGAAAATGACCTTTGATAGTTAGAAAAAAAATGTGTATTTCTCGTATAAGCCTTTCCAATGAGATATTGTGTGCCTAAAACAAATATCATATGCAAAAGTGTTGGTCTTCTTCTTCTATACTGTCATAGTTTATTGACCCAAGGTTCATGTCTGTTCGGGTTTCCAACAAAGCCTCTAAAACTATCGACCCTCCTGGTAAACCATAAGGAAACACATCACACAGAATGTGTTGCGCAGTCGCACCTGAGATATCTTTAATGGGTGGCTGTAAGAATCACGTGTTTACAGCTTAGGATTGAGTGTGAGATAAGAGAGCTATATATTGAACCATTTATTATAACATGTAAACACAGTGTACTGTTATCAGCGAATAAGCAGGAAATATAACAACTCATTCATTCAACATAATAATAATTGCTAAAGACAATAAATATATGCTTGCATTCATTACATAACACATATATTACCATGGTTCACCCCCTCTTTTGTTACATCCATAAAGATTTGGCTCTCAACTCTTTTATTATAGTATTTCTGCATCTACAGTGCCGCGCGCTTACAACCCTTCACAATCAGGTAAGATCTATATAAGGTGGAATATATCACACCAAGATCCCTAGCCTGCAATCTAACCCTCAAGATATTCCCTCCTTTTTCCTCTCTAGCTCAACATCTTACACAAAATAGATTGTACAACAAAATATTACATATCGCATCAACTCATGTATAACTAAAACAACAACACCAATAATCCCGACCATACCTAAGTATTTATTCGAACCAACCCCTTATGATACCTAAGTATTCTATATTTATACATTATGGCTCTTCATTTGTTTACAATACCTTACCAAAACTCTAACCCTACCGTCGTTAGGTCTTCCCTCGCATGTGTGCGTGATGTTCTTCCTTCCAGCTGTCGCTTTCCTCGTGCATGCTCTATTTCCAAAAAATGCCTTTCTTTTCCACCTTGGCTTGCCTCCAATAGGCCCCCAACACTGACATGTGGCTCATCTCGAGCCACCTAACCCTTGTGTGCTTCCTCGATCTCCTTGATGATTGCCTGGAACTTTTCCTGGAGCTTTGCTTCCTGTGTGTGCGCCTGCATAGTCTTCTCCTTTAGTGTGTCCACTATCTGGACTGCAATGTCGTCACTGATCAATTCCACACACTCTGCCTGGGTCTGTGCTATATGTGCCTTGGCTTCCTCTACTTGTGCCAGGACTTCTGCTACCCACTCTTGCAACGGTTCCATTTGATCCTACCGCTCCTGTTCCTGTGTTTGCCTAGTAGTTAGCTCTGTTTGTAATTTCTTCATGTCCTGCACCCCTTTGACGCATTCTGTGATCGTCATTGTCTTCTTCCTCTGCTTGAGGTATTTGATCACTACGTTGATCATTTATTCTTCCATGTCCCACTTTTGGACCTACTGATCCTCCTCTAACTTAGTCCATAGTTGCATTGCTTTATCGAACAAGTCAGCTGCTGTGCTGACCTATTTCTCTATCTCTTGCAGCTGCGTTGTTGCTTCCTTATTCCTTTGCTCCTTCACTTCTAGTGGTGTGCTTGATGTGAGTTTCTCCCAAATATTCTCTATGTCCTTTTGATATTGATCGATTTCCTGCGCAATCTGATCAATATTTTCAGCTACTGTGATTTCATCCCTCTACGTGGCCTGTGGAATCTTCTTGTAAGTTCCTACCACTTTCTTCTCCAATCATTTTATGTGCTCCCTTTCCTCCTGGGTCTCTAACTTAGCCTGATCATAGACTATTTCCAGAATGTCTCATTTTTATGTTTCCTTCTACAATTTGACTAAGTCTTTATGTGCGCGAGACTGTACCTCGTGGTTTATGCTAACTTGCAACTTGTGTAGTGCCCTAAATGGCATCCGCGTCAACACCAGTTGGATTTGGCTTAAATCCTTCAAGGGTGTCTGCCCCATGATCTCATCGATGCACAACATGTCGGGTGTGATGTGGAATGTTGTGTTCAGCTGCAGTATTGGATGGAATGGATCTCATTCTTCTTCTTCCACCCTTACCTCTGTCTGCAATGCTGATGACTCTGTTACCCTGCTTCTACCTGTTGTCTGTACTTCTTTGATTTGCTTGAGAAACTGTCATATGTCTACCAGCTCCTCTTGAATCGTATCCCTGTGGTGCACAACATGGTCAAAATCCTTGGTTAGACAATCCTTGACCATTCGGGATATCATCTCTCCATCATCATCTGTGATCGTACAATCTAGGGGTGTTCTTTTTTCCTTCATTTTCTTGCGTGCAACTCCTGTTTGCGTGGTTGTCCTATTGTTTCCCCCTGGTTCCTATGGGTTGGGACTTGTTGCGGTCCCTTGCGCAGGCTCAACCTATTTCTGCTGCTCCTTGGCCTACTGCGTCTTATCCTTTTTCCCGTTCTCGGTCCCTTTCTTTGATGGCCCTTCGTTCGTCTGTGTTGTTTTTCCCTGGCCCGTTCTTCATTTCTTGGGAACTTGGATTTCCTTTGGCTGTCTTTCTCCCTGCCATGCCTCTTCTTCTGTTGTTCTTTTCGACAATTCCTGGGCGAGGAATGGAATCTTCCACTCATCCTCCCATTCGTTGGTGACCATGTTGATGTCTCCCTCTGTGATACATTAGCGCATCTGTAGCCACTGTTTATCGGGATCCTTCCTTGCCTATATCCACATTGTATGTCGTGTGGCCTGGAAGTTGGCGATGTCCTTATACCGCGCGACAGCCCGTGGTGTGATCCTCCACATGTTGGAGATGGCTTCCTACAGGTCGCATAGGTATCCTTCAAATATGGACCCGTTCATCCTTTTGTGCTGAGCATTCGATGTGGCTCTCAACATTAAGTATCTTTCTCCCTGATTCGGCTTGGGACTAGTACAAAAAGTTACATACCTTGGTTCCTTCCAGCCTATAAAGTCTATTAACGTGATTAGCCATGAATAGTGAAACTTTGTTCCTAGGTCTCGCGCATATTTGCAGTCATCCAGGAATAAGTTCAAGAGATACAGTGCCTAACTCATTGTGGTACCCTGTGGGCACTAAGTTGCAACTGCGACAACCCCAGCTGGAACTTCCTCCTTGTGGCATTTTCTCAGCAACTTACAAGCTAATATTTTTGCGCCTAATTGTGGTGCGACATCGTTGATCCTCTTGATGATGATCCCACTTGTCCCCCTGTCGGTGCCATACATTTTATTCATCTCTTTTCTAGTACCTTCTCCTTGGCTTTTCCATCTAGAAACTGCGTGAGATCCATGCCCCGGGATGGAAATCCTGTTATGCTCGCGATAAGCTCTACATCTATTGAGATGACCTTATCCAACCAAATGTCTCCACCATGTGTGACTGCTAACAACTGTTTGACACATGCGATAGAGTACTGACCTCTGCCAAAATGTGGTAGGTCCAACAGACCTACAATCCATGTTTTCTGCAACCTTGTTGCCCATTGGAGTGGCTGATCAATCAGTTCCCCAAACCGATTCATGCCCACCGTTTCCATGTACACCCTCTTCACAAGTTCCAGAAACTTGTTTGCGTTTGCTACACCGTGGTTTGAGTATTTGAGCTTCCCTATATGAACCAATAGGTCTGGTCCTATCTGTACCCCATATGGTATACATGGTAGAATGATTGCTGCGAGAGGTTTCTTGTGAGGTGACCTGGGTACCTGCAACTTGTCTTTCTTTGACGGTGGTGGTTGGCTCGAAGTTCCAGTGGCTTCCGGTTGTTCTTTAGAGTACCATTCTGGCTATCCCGTGACATATTTGACCATTCCTTCTAGTGGGTGGTCTGATATGGTCGTTAGAGACTCATCTGGCTCAACTACTGCTTCCCAATTTGGCACCGTTCCATTGACTTTCGGAGCTGCTTCGGTGTTCTCTGGTTGCACCTCCTTCAGGGTTTCTGCGTTCTGGTTCTGCGACTCCTGTACTTCTGCCGGTATATCTATATTCGTTCCCTCCGGTGCTGCCTGTTGGGTTTCTTCCAGTATAGGTGTAGGGTTCATCGATTCTATGTCTGGATATGGGATTTCGTTGACATTGACGATCTACGGCGGCTGCTGTTCACTTTCTTCCGCCTGTACTCGTGACTTGGTCTGAACTCTAGTTTTTCTGGTGATCTGGCTCGCTTCTACTTGCTTTGGTGGTGCAATGGTGGTGGATGTTGAAATTTTGCTGGATTTGATTGGTCTCTATGACTTCTGTGAGCTCAGATCTGTGCTCCTTAACCTCTATCGCTCTCTGTCTGTGCTCTTTTCACAAATAGACTCTTTGTTCCTGCATCCGTGTGCTGTATGGGCTACGCATGAATCTTGTTGAGGATGCTTCCTTAATTATGGGTTCAATCCACCTCCGACGGTTTCTTACTTTCCATTACTCTGCCTTGCCACCTCCAATTGGCATGATTAATGTGGCATCCCATCGATCCTTTCCATCTTTTAATTCCGCCTACCGCTATCTTGTCATACTTCTTTTGCCGACTTTATTTTTCCCGCTTGTTTGCCTTTGTAAATGACCGTTGTCCCTCTCCTCGCCGAGTTTGTGTTCCTAAGTGTGCGTGACCTTTCTTCCTTCAGCACACTGCACCTCTTCCCTTCTTCTTTTTTTTACTGTGTGGTGGGTGGTCGACTGTCCTTGTAGAGCTTCAGTAGGCTCCCATTGATCATCCCTCTGATTTATGTGCTTGATAAATCTCTTACTATACAAACTCCATCTGTGACATATTTTACCTTGGATGGTCCTAGCCAATGCATTTTTAGCTTTCCTGGGTGCTGAAACGATTTTCTATCATACTAGATATCCTTCCTTGAAAGTTTTCTTCTTTATGTGTCTATCATGGCAAGATTTGTCCCTTGCTTTCTGAACTTGTTGGTGCAATCGTGCTAAGATATGATCTTCCTCCATAGTCATTAATTGATTCAGTCTCTCCTATACTGCGCCTCATTCTATCATTTGTGTAATTGCTGCTACGCGCAAGCTTAGTACTAAAAATTCTAATGGAACCATTGCTTCTTGGCCATAAACCAGTTTCAATGGCGTGTTCCCTATCAACTTTTTGAACGTAGTCCTGTATGTCCATAATACTACTGGTACTTTGCGGTTTCAGTCGTCTCTGTTGACATTACACATATTTGTCAACTCGTTCTCCATGATTTTGTTGAATGCTTCCACTATGCCATTTGCCTGTGGGTGATATGGCGTGCTCTTCTAATGATGGACTTAAAACTCTTCATTCATAGTGCTGATGGTGTTGTTTATGAAGTGAGTGCCTTGGTCACTCATCAAAACTCTTGGGCACCCAAATATAGTGATCACTTGCTCAAATAAAAAATGCACTACTATTTCTGTGATGCAGTCCTTCATTGGTGCGGATTCCGCCCATCTTGTTAGGTAATCCATCGCGGTGATAATGTACCTTGCTCCTATTATTTTTGTTGGTGGGTTGATTGGTCCCACAAAGTCTATTGCCCACTTAATGAGTGCCTGGAGTGTTACCTGTGGTCGTAATGGCATCTCATCCCTCCTGTTGGGTTTGCCTACCCTTTGACAGACATCACATCTTTGACAATACTCCTTCGATTCTCTGTGAATCGTTGGCCACCATAGTCCTGCTTGCAATACCTTCTGTGCAGTAGCTTTACCTATGTAATGTCCTCCCACTATTCCCTCTTGGGATTCTGCTAAAACTCATGGTCTTTCATGTTCTAACAAATACCTTCGCAAGATGCTATCTGCGCCCATTTTGTATAGGTGTCCTGCAATCAGTTGATAGTCAGTAGTGCAGACTACTAGATTTTTCTTTTGCGCGATGCTATATTCTTGCGGCACAGTACCTGTGCTCAAGTATTGAATGATATTTGTGAAGTATTTGTCAACGATCTGGAATGAGAATAACTGTGCATCCATAAAGTTGTTTTCTAAATTCGTAGGTTCTTCTCCATTTGTGACCCTTGATAGGTGGTCAAGTCCTGCGCTCAATTTTCCTGGTTTGACGATTACTTCAAAGTCAAATTCTTGAAACAATAGTAACCATTGACATATTCTGCCCCCTAACACTGGCTTGTTGACTAGGTATTTTAGTTCTGAGTGATCTGCGAACATATTAAAGTGTTTCCCCAATAAATAATGTCTGAATTTCTGTAGTGCGTAGACCATAGATAATCCTTCCCTTTCTGTAGTGTTATAGTTATGTTATGATTCTGATAACTTTTTCTCGTGAATGCTATTGGGTGATCCAAGTCTCCTTCTCCTGGTTGTGCCAAGATATCTCCAAGTGCTATGGATAATGCATCTACATGGACGTGGAATGTCTTTTCCCAGTCTGGAAAGACTAAGATTGGTGCGGGGACCATCTTTTCCTTTAGGGTATCTTGACCGTGTTGGCATTCATCGTTCCACTGAAAATTTGTGTCCTTTCTTAGCAACTTTTCCATTGGTGCAGTAATCTGCGCATATCCTTTGATAAATTTCCTGTAGTATCCTGTGTGTCCCAACGTCACTCTTAGCTGACATATTGTTTTTGGTGATGGTAATTTAACAATTACTGCAATCTTTGTAGGATCTACGAGTAAACCTTGTTTGCATACTATATGGCCCAATAGTATCCCAAATGGTGTTCCAAATATGCACTTCTTTATGTTTAGTGATATCTGACACTGTCTTCATATTTCTAACATTATTCGTAATACTTCTACATGTTCTTTCAACAAAATGTAGATTGTCCAATCATCCAAATATACTTCAAGAAACTGGTGGATGAATTCCTTAAATGCAACAATGACTACTCTGGAAAATATTGCTGGTGCATTCTTCAGTCCAAACGACATGACTATGTACTGATAAGATCCCCATTCTGTCACAAACATGGTCTTGTATTTGTCTTCTTGTGCTATCTTGATCTGATGGTAGCCTAAGAATCCATCAGTGAATGAGTAAGCTTCATGTCCTCCTACATTTTCTAACACTTCATCCTTGAAAGGTGTAGGGAATGGGTCATGTAGGCATGCATCGTTCAACTTCCTCAAGTCGACACATATCCTTATCCCTCCTTATTTCTTGTCCTGTACTACCATCGGGCTTATCCATTTCGATTCTTCGATCGGTTCTATGATTTCGGCTTCTAGCATCCTGTCGATCTTAGATTTGACTTTCTACTTATATATTGGGTTCAGTCTATATGTTTGTTGTCTGATCGATCTAGATTTAGGTCTGAGTGGTATCTTAATTTCTCCTAACTCTCTGGCTATACCCTTCATTTATGTAAATGTTGTGGGAAACAAGTTGTTGTACTCACGCAATAAATCTGTTATGATTTCCACTGTTTGCTCATCCCAACAATCTCCAATGCTGGCCATATTGGGATTCTTGACTGTCCCAATGTTGACTTTATTTACTTTGATCGACGCAGAAATGACTTCTGATTCTATGGGTGGACCTTCCACATCTCTTTCTCCTTATGCTTCTTCAATTTGAATATCGCATGGATCGTCTTCATCCGATGCTTCCTCTTGTACATGATAACATGACCACAGTTCCTTGACTGTTTGTCTGTTCCATTGTTGTTCTTCTATGATAAGTTCTATTTCTGGTTCTTTGATGAATATCACTCCTATATTTTTAAGAGCAACATATATGTTGGGGTTCTCATGCTCGAATGAGAAAGTGACTGTGGAATTCTATTGCAATGCCATCCAGGTCGTAGTTCCTTTGCACAATTCCTGGTCTGTATACYAGTTCGCTGGTATGCCCTCTAGAGTGTGTATAAGATGATGAGGCCATTCCTCTGGGGGTGTCATTTTCCACAACATTCTAYACTCCTCCAAGTGTTCCGCTGGTGCCCCTTGTACATCATACTTTTGCTGATTGTTGTTTTTCTGTTCTACAYYGAACCTTATGCATARTAATCRCTTACATTGGTACCAATTTGTGATTGTCTCTTTGTGTGCACCCCACCATCTTGCAGGTGTGGCCTTGAGTKCTAGATCAAGTGCTAACARTATTTGGTTCTCTAAGACTTCATCTTCGTACTGTGTCAAGAATGTTTCCAAATCGTTTATTCCGTGGAAACTGGGTGGTTCCCTTATTTATGTGCCTACCCATCTTACTGTGYGGTCTATTCTGGCACATCTCCTYGTGGACACTTCGTGTAGCCTTTGTTTCCAGTTCTCTAAACCGGTGTCTGAGTCTGTTGCACATGAAGTARTGCTCCACCAACTGAGTATTCCATCTRCAGTTGGGTTTATGTAATCCTCATCGCGCATAKTKTTTTTGTACAACTAGTCRRTTTCCTCTAAGTCTAGGCAAGTGGGTTCTACAAACCTCTCCCCTTCTGACAGATCTAAAGGYGCGATGAMTCTRTATTCTCCTRACTCAAATGTTATTTTCCTGGTCTTCAATTGGTCRATTATGGCTTGGTTTTCAAACACCCAATCCAGACCAAGCAATGTTGGGTAAGGTGTTGTGCCATCCACTATTTCAATGACTTCAAAATATTCTTTAGTGCGCACTCCATCCAGATCTACTGTCACTCCTTTCATTCTACCTATTGGTAGGACTCTGTGTTAATTTTCCAGTTTCAATTGAATAGGTGAATATCCTAACGTGGACTCTCCCATGCATTGCCATGTCTTCTTTGGTAATACATTAACTTCAGATCCTAGATCCAGTATGATGTCTCCCATATTGAAATCTCCAATGTTGGTATTCAGTCTAAATTCCCTACTTATTCTTCTTCTTGTGTGTAGGTGATTGACTGTTTTTGGTTCTAGTTTTCTTTCCATCTCGATGTTACATTTTTCTAGTATGTTTTGCAATATTTTCACAGATGATGGATCATTTAATACTGTTACACATGATTGCAAAAAGCCTTTTATTGTACTTACTTGTCCCATGGAATGTATTCCACTGGTATGATCCAATAACATAGGCATTTTGTATTCTGGTGCTTCCTTACTTTGTTGCACAGTTGAAGTTGTCATAATATCTTCCTTCTGGAATTCTTGTCGGGCTTGCTTAAATATGTCCTTTTCCTTTTGCACTTTGAACTGCTTCCTTGGTTCGACATTCTTTTTCACCCATTGATTTTGTACTCATTCTTATCGAGCTGCGTTGTTTCTTGTTTTCTCTCCTCTGTGAGTAACTATATTGATGTTCCATCCTTCATCCCTTGCTTCAGCTGAAATCCACTAAAAATTGTGATTGTTCTGGTTCCTCTTTTCCTAGATATTTACTAGTAGTGTCAGACATTTTTCTGTATCGTGGTACGATGCCTGACAATACATACAATTTGCTGGTGGAAGTGGACATTCTCTTGCATAATGTCCCGGTTGTTGACAATTGTGACACACCACTGGTCCTCTACCTCGTCTGAAACCTCCTCTTTCTCTTCCTACACCTTTGTAGCCTGCTCGATCTCCTCTCGGTGCGTTATACTGAGGTGCCTGATTGTACTGCACAGTATTGTACTGAGGTTGTGCTGCGTTGTACTATGGCTGCGCATTATTGTATGGTTGCTGCACAATATTATATTGCTACTACGCAGTAATGTATGGGGCTGGAAATGGATTAAAATGTGGTGTGGCTTACCCAATCATCATTTCTTCCTGCACTCTATATGCGTCTGATGTCATTTCTCGCATCAACTCCATAGTTCTATAATCTTTGTCATCGTTTCCAACTAACTTGCAAAAGGTGCAAAATGAATTCTTTGGGATTGTCTAGTATTTCTGCATCATCGGGCAATGATAGGGGTCGTGACCTAGTTTCTTACAGACTTCACACCATGGTCCTCCCATGGGTAATGGGTTTGGCATTCCTACTGCCATATACTGTGCAAATGTTGGGCATTCGTTCTTGTGGTGTCCTTCCGTCCTGCATGTGGTACACCAAATGGATTCTTGTTTGTCCTTGTTCTTATTCTGGTTCAGCTGAAACATTAAGTTCTTCAAATCCTCCTTCAGTTCTTTGATAGCTGGGTCTGTCTACTGGTACTGATTTTCTTCTAGTTGCAAGGTTGCCTGCAGAGCCTCTGCCTACGTCTGGAACTTATGTTGTCATAATGGATATTTTAAGTGTGGGAGTAGTGAATTGACAAACAAGTGTTGATGGTGCATGTTGGTCATGATATATTTTAACTTTCCCTTCAATCACTTGAATCTCTGGTCAATCTCCCATACAGATTCTCCTGGTTTTTGTTAGATTTATATCATCTCATTCATGTATTGATCCTCTGAGCTCAACTTTTGGAACTCATTTATCAACAACTTCTTAATGTTGGTCAGTGTCCTTGTCATCCTAGGAGCACTGTTTTCATCTAAACTCATGTACCAGTCTAATGTGTGGTCTCTTAGCGTAATCACTAATTGCGCAAGTTTGGTATCTTCATCAGTGATATGTTTTTCTTCCCAGATCTTTTCACAAATGAAAATGTGTTTCACAAGGTATTTTGCTTCTTCTCCTCAAAATTCTGTTAACCTGATGGTGGGATCGTGTCCTGCCATTCTGAATGTAGAACTACTACCTTAGCGCGGTGTAGATACTTGACTAGTGTTGCTTGAATTGGATCCTCCAGTTGTTGCTCCTTGTGTAGATGTACTTCATGCTGTCGGACTTCTTTTGAACTTCGGTTGTCTAAATGGTGGTGTTCTCTTTGGTGTATTAGTCGCACTTGGGTTTATGGGTTCCACACTGACATTAATATGGATAGGATTGCTGCCTTCTCGTCCCGCTCTTAGACCCCTTGTCTTCCTTTCATATGTTGCGCACATGATTTCCTTAATTTGATCCACAACCCGAATATCCTCTACCTCTTCCTCATCACTCGCCAAGCCTTCCCTCGCGGCTATGACTCTCTTCTTGGTATTCACCTTGTATTTGTAAGGTACTCCGCTATGCGTCTTTTCAGTTGTCTCCAAGATCCACTGGATCTGGTCATCATCCATCATGATCGGGTCCAAGTGTTCCTCCTTCTTTCTCGTATCCTTTCCTCCTTCCATTTCTCCTCTTTCTGTCAGTGCTTCCCCCCTTCCACCATGCACGCAGAGAGGTTTAGCTGTCTGACTCCATAGTCATTATGCCTTTGTTATATAGCAATATCTTAATATAAGTATACAACGATCGGATGTACCTTCCTCAAGGTCCACACAGAAACTCTTGCTCCACTACACTGTATGACTTTGCTGTGTCAACTGAAAACTCTATGATAAAACCTGCCACAATACTGTCAAGCCAAAAGTCTACTGCGTGGGTGAATTTGTTGTTCACCTACTGTAACTATTCAATAAGTACTGGGGTCCACTCTAGATGTCGAATCCGGTTTGTTGCGTGGTTATCCTTCAAACTTAATATCCACTCCTGTAACAAATGTGGAGAATTGCAGAAAAATACTTCATGCAAATCAGTAAACACGTATTTCTCAAGATATTTCTGGGGTGTTATTCTAGGGTTTCTATTATCTTTCTGTGCAAACTCCAACTCTTTGGTTCTTAGCCAAGTTTCAATCTCTTCTTTTGTGGGATTCCATGGTCTCAACATTCCCTTCTAATGGCTCATTTCTCTCTACCCTAATATTTTCTTGATCTTCCTCCGACAGTTCTTCAACTTATCTCATCTACTCAACCATCTCTTGTTCCTACCAACGACAACATAACCATTTTTTGGTATTCTTCTTCTATACTGTTTGAGTTTATTGACCCAGGGTTCATGTCTTTTCGGGTTTCCAACAAAGCCTCTAAAACTATTAGCCCTCCTGGTAAACCAGAAGGAAACACAACACACAGAATGCACTGCACAATCTCACCCGAGATAGCTTTAATGGGTGGCTGTAAAACTCAGGTGTTTATAACCTAGGATTGAGTGTGAGATAAGAGGGCTATATATTGAACCATTTATTATAACTTGTAAACACAGTATACTATTATCAGTGAATAAGAATTAAATATAAAAAATCATTCATTCAACATAATAATAACTGCTGAAGACAATAAAGATATGCATGCATTCATCACATAACACAGATGTTACCGTGGTTCACCCCCTCCCAGGCTACGTCCACAAAGATTTGGCTCTCAACTCTTTTATTATAGAATTTCTGCATCTACAACACCGCATGCTTACAACCCTTCACAGTCAAGTAAGATCTATATGAGGCAGACTAGATCGCACCAGGATCCCCAGCCTGCGATCTAACCCTCAAGATATTCCCTCCTTCGTCCTCTCTATATCAACAACTTACACAAAATAGATTGTACAACAAAATATTACATATCGCATCAACTCATGCATAACTAAAACAATAACACCAATAATCCCGACCATACCTAAGTATTTCTCCAAACCAACCCCTTATGATACCTAAGTATTCTATATTTATACATTTCTGGTTCTTCAGCCCTTTACAATCCCTTACCAAAACCCTAACCCTACCGTCGTTGGGTCTTCCCTCACATGCATAGGTGTTGTTCTTCCTTCCAGTTGTCACTTTCCTCATGCATGCTTTCTTTCCCAAAACTGCCTTGCTTTTCCACCTTGGCCTAACTCCAACAAAAATTTACGACCCTGGGGAGTTGATGTACTAACTTACCCAAATGTGGCCCACGTGACTTTTGGCACTTCATCTCCTAGGGTTAGGTTTTTGGATGTCTAGGGTTTTTTACATTGTTGTTTATTGTAAAAAGGCCTTAAGAGCCTCATTGTAATCATCTTCTTGCGAATGAGCGTAGCTGTCACATATCTTCTCAGAGATGATCCACCACCATTCCAACAAGCTTGTTTTCCACTACATTTTACAGCTTCAACTTATTTCCTTATTAAATAGAAAACCAATTTTACTATATCTCTGTTATTCTATGTTAAGCATCTTTTAATAATCTGTATTCATTTTGTTCTTCTCATAAAATATAGATCAAGCAATCCCAAATCTCAACAAACCACAAAAAAATATGAAACTACATTTAATAGAAACAATGAGCTCCCAAGCAAATGACAATAGAAAGATGATATACCAGAAATGATAAATGAGTAGAGCCATTTACTTCACGTCGTTTCACCCATCAACCAACCACTAATGCATACAATAATACCTTACAAGGTGTATTCCACTCAAGCCAACTCAAATCCAATCTCATGTCATATATTAAACCATCGAACAAACATTTGATTTATATATCCCATAGTCACAAATATATAGGATCATCATTGTTTTTTTTAAGGAAGTTAAATTAAATAAAACACCAAGTAACATGAAGTATGGTATATGAGACTTGCATTGTAACTTGAGTGCATTCATACTTGTGCGTGATGGCCCTAACATAACTTTGAAACCTTTAAATTATATCATGATGATAGATGATGAATACAACTTGACCAACCCCCTTTTTTATAGTTTAAAACATATTGCATTCATAACACATCTTTGTATCTTGTATGTGCCATGGTTTTGCTTGGAGGACTTTTTCTTTTATTTTGATGGATAACACATCATTTAAAATGAAATATGAGGATGGATTTATCGTCAATCACCATTATGGATCCATTTTGTGCATGTGAGAACATCAAATTTCAATCAGACCACACAATTTATGCGAAAGTCATATTGTCTAGGGGGGAATCAACTTATTATTCTTTTCTCCTAAGGAGTCCCACCTATTAATTATTAATATCATATAATATAAGTATAATGTATTACAATTATTTGTAGATAGGATTCTTGTTGTGATTTTATGCGTCAACAATGGTATCCCTTCAAAATTTAGACCTTAGTCATTCTCTTCCTCGTTGCTCGTGCGATTCTCTACATATATATGCATAGTAATATCAATATTGCCAAATTTTCTGTAGAGGGTGTCACATTTTCTTTCCATTACATGTAAGTTGTGCATGATTTCCTGGTATTGGCTTCCTCTCTCCTCTACTACCTAAGAAATAAAGACGTTGTTGGGCCAATACAACTCTATCCTCTTGAAAATTTTATATCGCGTGTTCTAGAGTATCTAGGATCAAGAATCCAACCGTCAAAATCTGCTTCTACGTGTTCTTTAGATAATTTTTGGCATTTGTTGTAGATGGTTTTTTCTATTTTTTCCATCTAAGTTTTGTACTAGTTGAGAATCAATTGTAGAAGTCATTTTATACCCTCATAACATCCATGTGCGCCCAATTCATTCACATGTTGGTTTGGGTGTGTCGAGGGTGATTTCTAGAGGTTGTGTTTCCTTTTGCAAGCACTCCCTTATTTCTTTCATGGATAATGGATTTATTTCCATACTTCATGGTTGGAGGATTGACCTGATTAGGGGAAGCATGTGGCCACCCAATAGGTAGAATAATTGTCAAAAAAGTCAAAGGGTATGCCAAATCAACCCCCTAGTATATCTCTAGGCTCAATAAGGGGGTTTTCACTAAGACCAGGATGAATTGAAGAGACCGAAAACCAATTTTAAAGACCAAGGTAGGCTAGGGATAAAGCATCAAGCTACTCTCAGAGACTAAATAAATGGGGTTGAGAAAACCATAAGTGGAAGTTACCATAGACCCAAGTAGAAAAACCTAAAGAACTAGGCTATGGAAGAAACATAGTTGAAATCTCTACAATTGAGGCATGGATGGCGTGCATAGTTAAATCTAGAAAACATAACAAAGTAATTGGATGCCTCCACCATTCAAACTTATCATTGTCCAATTCATAATAAAATTTCCCTTAATCCAATGACAAAAAAAAATGCCAATCACATAGATACAATTAGAGACAAACTACTAGTGGGGGAAGCTTAAGATACTAACCAACCAAATCCAAATGCCAACAAAGTATGTTATGCCTTGAACCATAGCCATTGCCTTCATTTTATTCCTGGTGTCTCTCTCCAACTAAAACACTGCCAATCCTATAATTAGGCTTGGGTTTAAACTGATGGATTCCCATATTATCCATGATTACAAGGTCTCATCAACCTAAACCCACAATGGAGAAACCTACTATTCATATGGACTCCGTTGGAATGAGGACTCGTTGTTTGTTCACCGCCATGAGGGATCATTACCCACCTTTCCCACTGCCATGCAGGATCAATACCCACCTCATCTACCATCACTTAGGGAGCTTCCAAGCATTTTGGAAACGTCTTGGAGGCACCCCTCACTTTGACACTTGGGGAGCATGCACAAACACAACGTCTAGGTGGGATATACATTTCTCTTTATTTGTGAAAAGAAATATCATTTTTTATTTTGTTAAATTAAATTTAAAATAACTATTAATATAGATTCATTATAATGGAATATTTATTAAGTATCGAGAAGGATTGAAAATGACTCACATATAAACCTTTTAATATCAAATAAATGAGATTAAAATAAATTTATGTAGAAACTTTTGGATGTTTAAAATTTCTTTATGTTAAATATATTTATGTAAATTTTGTTTTTAATTAAATATTTAAAAATATTTTTCTTAAAAGTTGATAAAGGTCATTCTACTATCATTATGACTACCTCTAACTATGAATCCAAGATTTATGACCTTCTTTCTTCTTCCTCCTACAAACCTCTTGCTAAAAACCCTTTGAATACCATAACTAGCCTCATTACTAAGGCCATCAAATCTTCCTCCTTGGACTTGAAAATTCAAAAGCATCTTATTCCTCATAACCCTAAAACCCCAAGGACCTATGGAAAACCTAAAATTCACAAAAAATACACCCACCTTAGACCTATAGTAAGTGCTATAGGTTCTGCCTCTCATTCTCTTGCTTGCTTTCTTGATGACAATCTTAAGTCCTTCATTGGAAAAACTTCCTTCTTCATTAAAGATTTATCCTGCTTGCTTTACTTCGATGGTTACAATACTATCGACCAAAGCATATGTGAAATGAATAGCCTCTTATAGCCATATCTTTGGTCTGAAATACCTCTATCTAGGGATAACCCAAATGAAATAGAATGAATTTCAAATTCCATTATATGAAAGAAGTGTTTTCACGAAGTTTGATTAGCAATTTGATATAGAATATCTAAACCCTCGATTAATTCCTCTTTCTCAATATCTCTTCAAGATGCTTATAATTATGAGCTTCATGCTACTCCTCTTGAGGGACATGTTAGAGATAAAGGCATCCCAATGAGATTGAATAGGATGACAGTTGCTTATTATGGATATGTATGATAGAAACTTGTGATCAAGTCACACATCATAGTATAGTGCGATAAATGATAAGGTTTTTCTTGGCATAACGACTTGGATAAGTAGGTAATTTTATTTAATTTCATATGTTTTCTCATGATATAATGTGATCATATCTATATTTTTGCATGTTACTTTGTTCTGGTGAAACCCTAGGAAGGAGACATAAGGGTTTCTCTCCTTCTACAACTTTGTTTGTCCAAGTATTGGTTAAAGCATCAAGAAACCTAGTCTCTTGGTAGGGTTCAAAGGCCTAAGGCCCAAAAGAGGTTGCACATTAGAGTTTTGATCCCAGTCCATTTTGATCCTTGAACTAGGCGATCTAGAAGAGGGAAAACGACATATAGGGCCCATGAGACGTTGCACCCTAGAAATCATTTTCTTGTAAGTTTTAGTCCCAAGGCCTAAGAGAAGTTTCACCTTAGGGATAAAACTTAATTCTTATTGAATACCTAATTCATTATTCAAAGTGTTGCATGCTTGACTCCATATCCCTAGAAAGTCAACGACACTAGTCTAAAACTCTCTTTGTGGTGAAAACACTCTTAGATTTAGTACACTCTCTCTCCAAGTGATTTGACTAACTTCACTAACTTTAACCCTAGCAAACAAATGATATTTATTTCTGCCATTACAAATGTCTACTACATACACTAGGTTTATTTTAATTGTTGCATACTTACTTGAAATGGTGGCTAAAGATACTCATAATCATAGTCTAGCAATTGCATGTTGTTTCACTTGTTGAAGGCTTAATTATTATGCTCAATTGCTATATTTTTGGGTACTTTTTCCTATTGTTTTTTTTTTTTACAAA
>JZKD02S1765483.1:468980-493614 GCA_000966675.3 Picea glauca | reverse complement strand
ATGAAGATGCACCTGATGCTATTGGTAGGTGTTGAAAGATGTGGGAAAAATTCTCCATCATTTTGTCCCTCTGTCGCGTGAGAGCTTGCTCAAGCAACAGACTGATAGGATTGTATGCTCCATCATTTTTCTTTTCTTCCGCCATTGAGGGTTTCTTGGGTGTGTGAGAGCGATTGTCCTCAAGAGAGACAAGCTCAAGACCCAACTTGCTATACTCGGACCTTGTTAGGGACATGCACTGAAAAACGATCAAGAGCAGCCTGCTTTGATACCACTGATCTGGATTATTTTCGGCACGAAATGAGAGCGGAGATATAACACATGAATATTTAGAGATATTGCAAGAGAGACAACAATATAACAGAGATATAGCGAAAATAACAAGAGTCGCAGATATACAGTAATACATGATTTCTATTAATGAAATAAATGTACAGAGACTGTAAAATACAAAGTGAAAGACTCGCTAGAATGGTGGTAGCTTATCTCTGAGAAGAGATGTGACGGCTACTCGCATCCGTGAGAAGATCATTACAATGAGGCTCTGAAGGCCTTTTTTACAATAATCAGGAATGCCAAAAACCCTAGACATCCAAAAACCTAACCCTGGGAGATGAAGCGCCAAAAGTCATGTGGGCCTCGTTTAGGTAAGTTGGTGCATCAACTTCCCGAGGTCGTAACTTTTGCATACGATCTTCGTTTTAGGCGTATGATAGCTCGTTGGAAATATCTATCCGAGAACTACAAATTTTGGGTGAGAAACATTGATCTATGTTCCATTTTACTCCCTATTTTCTCCAAAAAAAACATCGTTTAGGGCCTCAAAATGGCCCCGAAAGTTAAAAACTGCTAAAAATAGTAAATTACCAAAATTGCCAGAAACATGTTTTGGGCTAGTTGGAGAAGGTGGGTGGCCACTGATATCCACCTGGATCATACCCTTTGTCGATTTTACTGCCTCACCAACCTACTTGGGCTCATCGTTGATGGTAGTTAACACGAATGTGGAACGGAAGTCGGGAGGAGTATACCCTTCGACTATTTTTGTTACTGTTTCTGACCTCCTTACCACCAGAGTCTATTGTTCCACCTCTTCGAGATTCATTCAACTCATCTGAATAATATTCTTCGTTCCTCAGTTTAAACCACACCGTATCAGTATTACTCTCGGTCTGAACAGCTTCCTCAGGCTCTGATTTACCTTCAACTTCTCTTAATACCACATCTCAACTATACATTATTCTCCTTGATGCAATATCCCAGAGCTTATATCCTTTCATCCCTTCTTTGTATCCAATGAAAATACACTTGACTGCCTTCTTGTCTATATTACTCCTCTTTTCCTTAGGAACATGCACAAATGCATCACAGCCAGATACTTTGAGATGTGCCACCGATGCCTTATTACTAGAGCATACCCCATTTGGAGTCATGTCGACTAGCACCGACAAAGGAGACATATTCACTAGATATCTTGCAGCCTCGACTACCTCCGCCCAAAATTCTTATGCGAGCCCAACACTATTGAGCATGTTCATTGCCTTGTCCATCAACGTTCTGTTCATTCTCTCAACAACTCCATTTTTTTGCGGTGTATATGGTGTAGTATTTTGATGTTCTATTCCACACTACTTAAAGAACTGATCAAATTATTTTTTCACATAATTCATCACCATTGTCATTTCTCAACACTTTAATCCTCTTCTCTATTTGTTTTTCCACAAGATCTTTAAACTCCTTAAATCTCTCGAAAACCTATGATTTCTTCCTCAGGAAATATATCCATGTCTTCCTAGAAAAATCATCTATAAAGGAGACATAATACAAGGATCCACCAAGTGAAGGCATTGTAACCAGGACAAACACATCACTATGTACCAATTCTAGAATTCCATTTTCCCTTGTCGCTCCAGATGGGAACCACACCCGACTTTGTTTCCCATATATGCAATGTTCACAAAATTCGACTTCTAAAACACATTCAGGAAAACCTTCAACCATACCTTTGTTTTTCATGGTTCGAAGTCCTTTTTCTCCAATGTGTCCCATCCTCTTATGCCATAACCTGGTCGAGTTGAGTTCATCATGTCTTCTCGAGATGGTTTGAACCGTCTTGGCTCAAGTCAAGTTGAGTTGTGTCGATATCGAGTCGATTCAAGTCATGGTCAAGTCAATTTCAAGAGAAACGATGTTGTTTCATCCAATCGAGATGACATTCCCTAACAAATTGTACAAGGTACCAATATGAACTCCTTTCATTAATACCATCACACCTCTGACCATCTTACATGAATTCTTCTGAAATAGACTATGCACACCTGCATCACTCATATTACTTACAGATATCAGGTTTCTTTCCAAACCCAGAATGTGTAGCACACCTGGAAGGGTTCTTTTCCTCCTATCCTGTAGTTCCAGTCAGACTCTTCCCCGTCTAACAATTATGGTTGTTGGGTCATCCCCCAAGAACACATCACCCCCATCATATTGTTCATATTCACAGAACCATTATTTATGTGGTGTCATATGATAGGATGCTCATGAGCCAATCAACCAAACATCTTGATCTGACTGTGTACTGGTCGACGCCAGGTACACATCACCTCCCTTCTTCGAGGTCATCTTTCTCTCATTCAACTATTTCTCATCGAATCCAGCACTGCCTTTTGTTTCCTTCGACTTACAATCCTTTTTATAATTCCCATATTTATTTCATTTCCAGCATCTTCGTGTCGACTGAACCGAGGATTTAGATTTACCCTTCGACTTATACATTCTACTGGATAATCTTCCTTTATCTCTGTCTATCAGTCGACCTCTCACTACCAGAGCATCTTTGGTCGATCCTTTCATGTTCTTCCTTCTCATTTCTTCCAACAGGATAGAAGCAACACTGTCCTCTAGCGCTAGTGTGGTTGTACTATTCCCAATAGCCACGACTAATCTATCTGAGGAGTCTGGAAAGAACATAATAGGATGATACACTTCTCCTCATCAGTGATCTTTATATCCATAGATGATAACTGGATTAACATGGTATTAAACACATTTAAATGCTCAATCATCGTACTTCCATCACTCATCCTCATAAGATACAGTGTCTTTCTGAGAAACAACTTATTTACCAAATATTTCGATTGGTATAAGCTTCCCAACTTGTCCCATAGTTTCTTGGTCGAATCTTCACCCGAGAAATTCAACAACACTAAATCTACAAGACAAGGCCATATCGTACTACTTGCTTTTCTTTCGAGTTTCTCCCATTCTTCCATTGACATGCCTATCGGTTGGGTACCTAGATAGACCATTGTCCATTGTTCTCGATCTACAAGAAGATCTTCCATTTTAATATTTCAAAGCTCAAAATTCTATCCATTGAATTTTTCTATCTCTATTTTGGAACTTCTCGCCATTATTTACCGTGATCTTTAACACAATTTATGACTTACGACTCTTACTATACCTAGGGTTTAGTTCTCAGATTTAATATTTGCAAATCAATAAATGATATACTCGCCAAATCATTACACCGCTCTAATAACTCACTTTCCAGGGCAGACCTAGGCTCTAATACCATATGTCAGGAAATGAAATACACTTCCACACTAATCCTAGCAGAACAGAGGAAGAATTTAATAAAGAATGCAAATGACACAAGCAATCACACGGTACACCAAGATTTTACCCTGGAAACCCTTAACCGGGAAAACCAACATTCCTTTGAGCATTCTTCTCTCTTGTTGTCTTATTCAATCAGAATAAAATTTTACATGTCTAACCTTGGTCCACACCTAAGAAAGAACCTACATTATACCCTCTTGCACATGCAAGAACAACCTTGTAGTCAATTCAGCTTACATATGCATGACCAGCAACCTACTCTTACACATGCATGAACTTACAAATGTGCATTCTATGATTAACTTACAACAAAATCCTTTATGGCCTTACAACACACCTCTTTATAGGCTTTACAACAGGCAAAACCCTAAATATTGGCGCCTAAAAAATGGTTACAAATATATGCATATCATTGGCTATAAATCTTGCAAATCCAGGGATTTTGTTACAGTCGACTCCAAGTCGGGTTTACCAGTAGGCCTTAATTCGGTCTCTAGTCAGTCATCTCATGCCTGCACTTTGACCTCTTGTTGTTTGACTTGTCATTGATATCTTCGACTTCGACTTTACCCAATTGACTTCCTCAACCTTCGACTTGTTTTTGATCTACCTCAACTTCGACCTATTGTCGATCCACCTCGACTTTGACTTTTTGTCGATGTTTTTGATCTACCTCAACTTTGACCATCAGTCGATTCACCTCAACTATACTTTCACTGCAAACAATAAAACAACCCAACAGGTCCTTGTCCGATCACATAATCAAGGATAAATACTACGCTTGGACCATTCTCCTTAGCCAAGTCCCATGGTCATCGGAGGATAATTTCAACCTGGTACTTCCATCTGGAGAAGCATCAACACCTCAAATATTTGTCGGTCCTTTTCAAATCACATGATCAAGGATAAAGAATTATTTTGGGTCATTCTCCTTAGCCTAGTCACATGGCTATCAGAGGAGAATTTTTGCTTGATGTTGCCTGAAACATCAACACTCCCTCTTAGTGAGGGAGACATTTTGCATCATCCCAGGCTCGTCTCTAGATATTGAAGCTTCACTGCTCCCTTATGTATCATGTCTCAGATGATCTACATTCGGATCATCTATGGATATATACTAGAGTTTCACTGCTCCCTTCTGCACCATGTCTAGGATGAAGTCCTGCAAGAAGCTTCTGAAGCCGCACTGCTTCACGAATTGCGACACTAGTTGCGATATACTTTGTCTCTGCTATAATGAGATCTATAGATACCTTCTTTCCTAAAATCATGATTGATCCAAGGTGCTCAATCTATCTATTGTACTCCCTACTTAGTCAGAATTTGTATATCCCTGCAAACTCACTTCACCACCTAAGACATATATGAGGCCATATCCAATTTTACCATGTAGGTACCTTAACACATGCTTTGTTGCAACCCAATGGTAGTTTCTCGACTCTACCATAAATTGTCTCGATGTGAAAAGCAAGTATCCAGCATGGTGTTTACCAGGTACATTTAGGATTGAATCAACTGCATGTACATCATGGAATCCACCAAATCTGAATCTGAAGTAGAATCACTTAACTTCTTCATATTTTTCATCATAGGTGTATCCATGGACTTGTAGTCCATCATATCGAACCTCGTTAGTATTACCTGACTAAGGAAGATCTCATCTGATCTCTATCACACCTCTAATCCCAATAGTACATATGGCCAAGATCCTCCACCTCGAATTCTAAGTCCAACTCCCTCTATCACCTATCTATCAGTTCTGGAAGATGTCTCTTTCCCACCTAAATTTGAGAGGGAACTCCCTCTAAATGATTGAATCTCTTGTTGAGCCAAGTGACTCTATGATATTAGGCACACTATGATTCTATATGCTCCCTCTAGAACTTGACTCCCTCTGATTTTGTACAATGTCTGGAGCAAACTTATCTCTCTACACCTGTTGACCTCCTCTAAAATTTGATCTCCTATGAATTTTCCTAGGAGGATACTCCTCCCTACTAGATTATAAGGGCTGACCCCCTCTAAGCTCTGGCTCCTTCTGAGCTAGTACTTGGTGGGGCCACCTACCTCACCACTGGTGGAGCCACCTGCTCCTCTTCATAACGGTGACTCTTTGTAACACAAGAAACTTAGAGGTATTTTTATTTCCCTAAACGTGTCACTGGGAGTTGCATGCCTCTTTGCATCTTGAAAAGTATCATAAAGCCATGAAGGCCTCTTCCTGGTCACTATAACATCTTTAGGTAGATCTATTTTCCCTACTATCTCTACTAATCGTGTGAAGGATGAATAAATTGAACTAGAGGGATTTGTATGGTCATCCTTCAGATACTTCTGCTCCTCACTACTAGTCTTTATATGGAACACTTTGTATCCCACAAGAGTATCCTTATTTACAAAAGGTTATAACTTTGTCCTCTTTGCCTTCAATACATGGATGTATATTGTCATGTACACAACTCTATGTCTAGATAGTCTCATCCATGTCTCAAACTAGATACCATCTAATATGTTTCCTCCTGCAACCATCACTAGATCTCCCTCTCAAAGTTGTCATCTGTGACCTATCCAAAACAAGAGCAATAACAAGGGAAAATATCAGACAAGAACAACATTCTTCTAATTATTTATTCATGGTAACCTACCCAGAACAAGAAAAAGAGTAAGAACAAGAACAACACTTCTCCAGTTTTGTGACCAAACATTCCTCAATGGTAATCTTTCTGGAACAAAACAAAAGAACATCTCCATGGTAACTTCCATGGAATCTACAGGGTAACCTTCCTGGGAAAAAGACAATAACCAAGAACATCTCCTAGAAGAGATTAATTTCATCTTGTAAATAAATGCATCATTAGTACTAAACAGTAAGCATTTACATAATGATCATCATACCAACAATACTCAAGTTTTACTAAAAATTTGATAGCAAAGGTATTGAGTAGTAATAGAACTCTAAAGATTGTTGTCCCAGTTACAACATTTACTTAAGATGCAACAATATGAAATATCAAACCTAATATGATAACCTGGACTCTTGTTGTTTCTATTCCATTTGATTTTGAGTTGTCATATATTGTATGAGACATCACCACTGCCACCTCCAACTATTGAGCTTCCTCTGAGTGCACTAGATCTAAGATCCCTTTGAATCTATTGTCACTACTTGAACGAATGTCCTTTTTCCAAGTGTACATCTCCTGCAAAAAACCTCATGATATAACTTATATACAAGTGTGTACCTCTGAAATTTGTAGCACCATCAAGCTTGTCTTATAATATGAGACAATACATCATCTCAACAATAAGTCATAAATCTGAATCTGAAGGTTCAATGTCAGGGAAAATGTCAATAACTTTAAAAACCCTAAAATTTTAATTTTGATAGATTGTCAATTTAATAAGTGCAGTAGGTGTGCTTTGGCAAGGTGAGTTGGTCATTGCTAAAAATTATTCCCAACTTATCCCACTAATTTTCTCAATGAGCTTTACAAAATGTCGTTGCAACTATCGTAGTGGGTTTTAGGGTGAAATTTCAACTTTCACCAAACTGCAGTCTAAGAGGTGTAGCAAATGTGCATGAGAAAGGTGAGTTGATCAATGGTGGATTTAGATCCAATGACTTCTTAGTAAGTGCTCAACAATCTTGACAAGTTCAGGTCTTAAAAGAAAATTGTGTAGTGGCAATATTTCAACAAAACTTTGATTCCATGTTGATTTTTTTGATTCTCAGATCTTGATAGTTATTGCCTTATAATTTTGAAATAAGATTCACTTCCATACCACATTTATCATAGAATAACTATACACTAGAAATATCGACTATAACAATGCAATGGAAATAACAAGATTTAGAAACATCATCATGCACAGTAGACACACGAACACAAGAATTTATCCTCAGAAACCCAACCTTGGGAGAAAACCCAACAACCTTTCTTAGAGAATAATTCAGTCCAAGATATTACCAGTACATCACCATCATTGGATCAAGATACGATACAGAGAATGTTGTCCCCAATCCTAGCATCTCCAAGAGTTAGCATCTCACTAAAATAGACAAAATATAACCAAGAGAGAGCTTCTCCAAATCTAGCTCCTCTCCAAGTGTAGCACACTCACAAAGATAACCAGAACTCCAAGATGTAGAGAAAATACCACAAATACAACTAAAAAATGCCAAGTGTGCACTACATAAGGAGACTTGCTTATGTCCAAATGAAATGACCCTACCTGTATTTATACTTGTCCAGGCACCTATCTTTTTCTTGCGGGGCCGACTTCTCATTCTAGATCTTCAATTTCACTTTATTTCTTTCTTTCTTTTACTGGTGGGGCCGACTTCTCTTCCTGGGGATTTTTAATGGTCAAATGGATCTTCTTGTATTTCCTTGTGGAGAATGACTACCCGAAGTTGAAAAACTTCAACACATAGAAGGGTCAGGAAAAACCTTTTAGCTAAGATGACCATTGAAGCACGAAACCTCTCGATTACTCTCTATATGATTTCTCGTTGTAATCAATCTATCCACAAAATTTTATTTAGAATATTTAAGATGTAAACAATTGAATGGTTTCCTACCTCTTTTATTTGTGTTATAGAAGTATGAACATAGCATGAGGATAAATGTTATGGTGAACTAAGTTTTGGGGCCTAGAGTCGAGCTATTTGGTAAAGTCAAACTTGTGTGGCATTTTTGTCAACAATTTTTTTTATTGAGACATTTTTCATCAAGGAATGCCACATAAAGCAAAGGATCAATGAAGCAAAATAGACTTCTCGATTGTTATTCTACAATCATTTGACTTTCGAATTCATCAAAATTTGTAGAGATGATTGGTTTGTGAACAAAAATTGACACATACAACTTACAGTGAAAGGATTTAAAATCTTTAACAAAAGCTTAATGCCTTCACTTGTTTCATGAAAAATTCCTTACCTTAGATAAGTGCCTTTTGTGAAACAACCATTCATATGTGATGTTCCACAAGTTAGGTAGTTCAAAGGATGGTGTATATTCTCTTATCATTTCCAATACCACCACCCCAAAGATATACATGTCACACTTATTTGGCGTCTTATATAATATATGTGTATAACAAATACAAATAATTTAAAAAATAAGATAAAAAATCAAAATTTGTGTGGAAAAAACCATACTATGCAAGGCACTCTACGACATTGTGTTGAAGTTTGAGTAGCTTCGGAAGATATTCTTATTATATTAATATTGTTTTGTACCAAGACAAAACCCTAAAGAATAATATTATACTATATTTGTTAAGTCAGCCCTACTGTGCCTTTGTAAAAGTCGTCTCTATTGTGCCTTGACAAAAGTCAATTGTAAAATAGAAGGGGTAAAGTGTACATGTCGGCCTTGACCTAATTCTAGGTAGCTCAACCTATATATATAAGAAGTTAGGTGCTTCACATGGATAACACACACAACAAGATCTCTCACACATGAAGAAGTGCACAAATCTGAGAAGGAGACGTAATTACAAAGGAAGGGTGTTCCGGTTAAGGGTTTTGGTTATTTATTAGAGGACTATCTTGGTCTAGTGGTGCGCTACCCTATTTTGGTTAGGGTTTCTGGTTTGTCTTCTGCTTGGTGAGATCTCTCCTCAGAGAGACATTGTACTTGTTTAAGAATCTATATTGAAGAATATTTGTTGGATTTTCTCCCCCACGAGGGTTTCCCAGGATAAATCTTGTGTATACTGTCAATGTCTTTCTTTCAATGATCCTTATGGATGCAGTTATTGTTTTAATAATCTAAAGTTAAAAAATACAGAACACACTTAATTGCTTAAGAGAAAAATTAATTTGGTATCAGAACGGGCCTCAAAGAATCCATTTGCATAGTTTAGAAGAACTCGATGGGGAATTTGAAACCATATGAAGACTCTCCTAACCCTAGTACACCTTTCCTTGGGTTTATATTCTCAATTTGATGAAGTTTTGAAACATGCAACTGGTGTAATTGTTGTTGCAAGTGTTGGTAGCTACACAAAACCCTAGAAGGTGATTTCACCCACTTTTTGGAGGGCACTGGTCAAAGTAAGGCTACCAAGAAGTTCGCCTAAGGAGGGTGCACCTTTCCCTTTGAGCAAAATTCCAAAATTCACATTTTGAAAAATTAGGGTTTCCTCATAAACCCAATATCCAAACTACTTGGCAGCTACAGATTGAAGTTGGAACTGGTCACCTTGCCATAGCACTCTTGGGTAAGTACAAAACCTTTCTTTGAAAATCTTTTATTTCTCTTATTATATTTTTGTTCAAGGATGTGATGGCCCCCAGTACCAAGCTTGATGAGAAGCTTGAAGAGAATGTGATGGCTCATTCTAGAAGAGAATGATCTAGAAGATTTTGTAAAAGAAGAATTTCCAGAACCAAATGAAGATGAGGCCAAAGAAAAGTACAAAAATAACCTAGTTGAGGAAAAGAGAATCATTGATGATTCTATCAAGGATCATTTAATCCCCCATGTCTTATCATTAACAACTCCCAAGCAAATTTTTGATGCCTTATCCTAATTGTATGAAGGAAATAATTTCAACAGGAAGATGACCTTGAGGACACAACTCAAGAATGTGAATATGCAGAGTTCATAAACTATCCAATCATACTTCACAAGGGTGTCTCAAATCAAAGAACAACTTGAAGCCATTGGAGACACAATCGAAGAAGTTGAGTTGGTGATGACTACATTGAATGGTCTTCCCAGATCTTGGGAATTATTTGTTGGCACAGGGGTAGACCCAGGATTCAACACTCAAGAGTGCACCAACAAAGCCCTAACTACCAGCCCTTTCGACAACACCTGCGAAGCAGATGAAGCCTCACCCGAGGTAGAGGCAGGGGTGGTTGCAGGAATCAGGTGTCTGCAACCTTAGCTGGGACACAGATCTGTGATTATCTTTCTTACAGCACACTTAGCATCAGTTATTTCCTAACATACATTCATTAATACACTTCGCAGAAAGAACAGAGCAGCGCAGTAATTACCCAGATCTAGCACTTAGCAATGATAATCAGGTTATACTCAATAGATTAAGCACTTAGCATCTTATGTATCATATCTAGCATGCATTCATATCTCATAAGCACAAAGCATCAATAGACCTATCTAAACATATCAAAGAACTTAGCAAGAGAGAGACAAACATATCAAAGCACTTAGCAAGAGAGAGACAAACATATGTTCAATGTTCTCTTCCACATAATCAATAGCTTTGACCAAGAAAAGCATAGAACATTTGCACTAGAGAAAACAATGGCAATACTATTGCATAGAATAGATCATTTGGAACAGGAACTCAAGCAATTATGAGAAAGAGAGGAGGAAAGACATCATAAATGAATTAGAGCAAATTGTGGTGAGGCTACTTTAAAGGATGGATACTTTAGAGCAGGAACACAACTATTTCATAGCAAGGGAGGCGCCCCAACATTCCAATTCAGGGTCCAAAAATCAAATTTCAAGGAATTCTCAGGCTAGACAATCTGGTACTGATCAAGAAGGTGGGGAAGTAGAGCCAATGGACATAGAAGACAATGTACAAACTTAAGTTGAACTGCGGGATGAACCAGTAAATAATTCGACAACTTGAATATGTACTTTAAACACATTTTTTGATGGGCCAATTTATCATAATATATGGCAGTTGGGATGCCTGAATGCATATGTTTTTTCATGTTTTCTATGATAGGAGGCTAGTACAAATGAACTATGACTATGAACAGTCAAATTTTGTAAAATTTTGATGTTGTTTTGCCACGACACAACCTTTATTTATTTTTACATGCAATTCACGACACCGAAGACTGGTACTTTCTACATCCACGGAAAACCCCCTCTGAAATTTGCAAGAGAACGTGGGGAGGTCAAGAATTTTCATAATATTGGGGGCTAAACATCAAGAGCATCTTACTCAACAACAAGAGTATCTTATAGACCCATTTAAGGGCATCACATGTCACTTACAAGGAATTGAACCTGGGTGGGGAGGGTAGCAACCATTCCTACCAACCACCCAAACTACATTCAATGGACATCTACGCAAAAAAAAATGACATTTAATATTTAATCAATTTTTTGAATTATAAATAAACAAATATTAATTTTTTTTTAAAACTACATTTTATATTTTATATTTAAAGGAGAATATAGAATACATTTTCCATGTATCGAAGCACAAAATATAAAAATAAATAAATATTAATTATAATATAATATAAATTTGATTTAATTTTTTTTAAATGTTAATTTTTAATATTTTTAATAATTGATCATTTTAAAATAAAATAAAATATATAATCACAATTAAATTCAAATTTAATTTAATTAAAAATATATAAATAAATAAAAGAAAATAAAAAGGAACCAAGGAAGTGTTCATGTATATCATACAAGATGATGGGCTTTTTAGTTTATGTTTGATAAAAACTAGCATATCTTCAAAGCAAAGGAAATGAAATGACACATTGTTGGCCATTGACCAAGTTTTGAGGAAACCTTGGTTAGGTTTGGACCACATTTTGGACTTCGACGCGAAGATCGAAGATGTTGCGCCATACTAGAGCTAAGATCGCAGATCTCACTTGTTTTGTGGGCTAAGTGGACCCAGCAAGGGGTTCACTAGGGTTTTTGTAATGGGTTATGGGATGTCAGCCCATGGGTTTACCCATGTTTAGGCTTTTTGTAAGGAAATGTAAAAGTATAAATAGATGGTAGAAGTAGGGAAGTGAAAGATAGTTTGCAAGGCTCAGTGCAAGTAGTTTTGGGTTGCTCTACGCAACAGATTGTGTATGTAAGGCTCTATGCTAAATAGAGAAGTTGGCTTTGTGTTGTGACCTAGTTTTGGGAAGGAGGATCTAGCACTCAGTGCGCAGATATTCTATCCTCTGCGAAGCTTGGCTCTGTGGCTTAGTGCACAAGAGCAGATGCATGTAAGAGGATTGAAGAATAATAAATAAGACAAAGCATTTGGTGGGTGTAGACCCACGCTGGGGTGAACCATGCATATCTTGTGTCTTTGGTGTACTTTGTGCTATGTTGTGTTTGTCATTTATCTGCTTAGTTCTTTTGTTATGTATAATGGATAGATCTGGTGTTTATTAGTGCTTCACTTGTATTTTATGAATGAATGCTAGATTTAACTCATGACTATGTGATAAGTGGTTGAATTACTTAATCTTTATTGTTACTGCGCTGGTCTATTATAGCATTTCATTCTACGATGTTAATGAAGCTAATGAACTAATGCATATCATCTCCTAAGTGTTATTAAAGTACTTGCGAAGTGTTGTAATCACAGATAGGTGTCACGGCTTGGTTATAGACACCTGAGTCCTAGAACCCTCCTCCCTCTACCTCAGGTGATACTTCGCCTGCTTCGCAGGTGTTGCCGAAAGGGCTAGTAGTTAGGGTTTTTTTGGTGCATTGTTGAAGCATTGAACCCTGGGTCTGCCCCTGTGCCAACACACATGAATCATGTTGTTTATATTGTTCAAATATTGGGGAATTTATATTTGGATAGAAAATGAATATTTTAAAAGGTCTTCTAGCAGGGTTAAATGTGAATGGACATATAGTGGGAGGATGTGAAGCAGGAGGTTGTGAGATACCATTTCATCACTAAATCTACCCTAGTTCTTGTTAATAAAGCAATGTAGTGGAGATATATAAAGAGAATATTCGAAAGACTATTGGAATGGAAGGAAATGGAGGGTCATTGTTATATAGTAGGACATTTTTGTGGGTCACTGATACAATTCAAACTGAGGCTGGAAAATATTGGCTCATGTGAGATCCATAGTCCAAAGTGCATAAGAGGGTCATCATGTCGACACTTTGCAACATCGATGAATCATTGACTCCCGATGACAAGCTCTCAAGAATGGAGTTCCATCCATAGTACGTATGAAATTCACCCATAGAAGGGTGAGGAAAAATCTTCCAGCTAAGATGACCATTGAAGCACCAAACCTATCGAGTACTCTCTATATGATTTATGTTTGTAATCAATCTATCCACAAAATCTAATTTAGAATATTTAAGATGCAAATGATTGAATGGTTTCCTGCCTCTTCTATTTGTGTTATAGAAGTATGAACATAGCATGAGAAGAAATGTTATGGTGAACTAAGTTTTTGGGCCTAGAGTTGAGATATTTGGTAAAGTCGAACTTGTGTGACATTTTGGGATGCAATTTTTGTTTATTGAGACATTTGTCATCGAGGAATTCCATAGAAAGCAAAGGATGAACGAAGCAAAATGTCTTTCTCGATTGTAATTCTACAATCATTTGACTTTCTAATTCAATGTACAAATTCAAGTTGAACTGCAAGATGAACCAGTAAACAATTCAACAACTTGAATATGTACTTTAAATGTGTTTTGTTGATGGGACAATTTATCAGAATATATGGCAATTGGGATGCCCGGATGTATATGTTTTTTTGTGTTTTCTATGTTAGGATGCTAGTAGAAATGAACTATGACTATGAAGAGTCAAATTTTGTAAAATTTTTTATGTTGTTTTGCCTCGATGCAACCTTTTTTTTTATTTGTTTACATGTGGTTCACGACACCGAATACAAGTACTTGCTATGTCCACGGAACCACCCCCCCGAAATCTATGAGAGAATGTGCGGAGGCCGAGCATTTTCGGAATATTGGGGACTCAACATCAAGAGCATCTTACTCAACAACAAGAGTATCTTATAGACTCATTTAAGGGCATCACATGTCATTTACAAAGAATTGAACTTGGGTGGGGAGGGTAACAACCATTCCTTCCAACCAACCAAGCTACATCCAATGGACATCGACGCAACCTTTATATATATACAAATCTTCAGTTTCTTAAAAAAATGATATTTAATATTTATTCAATTTTTTGAATTAATAAATAAACAAATATTTATTTTTTTAAAACCACATTTTATATTTTATATTTTATATTTAAAGAAGAATATATAATACATTTTCCATGTACCGAAGCACAAAATACAAAATAAAATAATATAGTATAAATTTATTTTTTATTTTTATTTTTATTAAATGTTAATTATTAATATTTTTAATAAATGATCATTTTAAAATAAAATAAAATATATAATGATAGTTAAATTCAAATTTAATTTAATAAAAAAATTATTTAAAAAATATATATATCAAATAAAAAGGAACCAAGGAAGTGTTCATGTAAATCATACAAGATGATGGGATTTTTAGTTCTATGTTTGATAAAAACTAGCATATATTCAAAGCAGAGGAAAGGGAATTACACATGAATCATATTGTTTGTGTTGTTCAAAGATTGGGGGATTTCTATTTGGATAGAAAATGGATACTTTAAAAGTTCTTATAGCAGGGTTAAATGTGAATGGACATATAGTGGGAGGATGTGAAGTAGGAGGTTGTGAGATACCCTATCATCATTAAATATACCCTAGTTGTTGTTAATAAATCAATGTAGTGGCGATATATAAAGAGGATGTTCGAAATAATATTGTAATGGAAGGAATTGGAGGGTCATTGTTATATATTAGGACATTTGTGTGGGTCACTGGTACAATTCAAACTGATTCTGGAAAGTATTGGATGATGTGAAATCCATAGTCTAAAGTGCACAAGAGGTTCATCATGTCGACAATTTGCAACATCGATGACTCATTGACTCCCAATGGCAGGCTCTCAAGAATGGAGTTCCATCCATAGTCCGTCTGAAATTCACCCATAGTGTTGATTTTATTTAATCTCAGATCTTGATAGTTATCTCCTTATGATTTCAAAACAAGATTCACTTTCATACCACAATTATCATAGAATGACTATACACTGAAAATTTCAACTATAACAATGCAATGGAAAGAACAAGATCTAGAAACATTAACCATGCACAGTAGAGACGGGAACAAAAGAGTTTATCCTAGGAAACCCAACCTTGGGAGAAAACCCAACAACCT
Source organism: Picea glauca (assembly GCA_000966675.3). Lineage (NCBI taxonomy): Eukaryota > Viridiplantae > Streptophyta > Pinopsida > Pinales > Pinaceae > Picea > Picea glauca. The sequence continues at coordinate 478,013 of JZKD02S1765483.1, read as the reverse complement.
TTCTTATAGAAGAATTCAGTCCAAGACATTACCAGTACATCACGATCTTCATATCAAGATACAATACAAAAAATGTCCTCCCCAAGCCTAGCATCTCCAAGAGCTAATGTCTCACTAGAATAGACAAAATATAACCAAGAGACAACTTCTCCAATTCTAGAGCCTCTCCAAGTGTGGCACACTCACCAAGATAACCAAGACTCCAAGATATAGTGAAATAACAAAACTGCAGCTAACAACTTCCTAGTGCACACTGCAAAAGGAGAGTTGTCTATGTCCAAATGAATGACCCTTCCTGTATTTATACTTGTCCAGGTGACTGTCTTTTTTATGTGGGGCCGACTTTCCATTATGGGTCTTCAATTCACTTTATTGTTTTATATCTTTTATTAGTGGGGTTGAATTCTCTTCCTGAGTCTTCAATTTCTTCTTAGGGATTTATTAATGGTCAAATGGGTCTTCTTGTACTTCCTTGTGGAGAATGACTACCCGAAGTTGTAAAACTTCAACACTCCCTCTCAATGAGGGAGACATTCTCCATACTTGGATTTCTTTTGTCATACAAATGTTGTCCTTTAGCCTAGTTGATGTAGTCTTTTCTGCCATGCACCCAGTGGATTTATACTTCTCCCACATAGCACCTAGTTGATGTATGCTTCTCCCACATAGCACTTAATGTCTCTGTCAATACTTGTAAAGTCACATGATCAAGGATAGAGACCACACTTGGGCCACTCTCCTTAGCAAAGTCACATGGACATTGGAGTAGAATGTATGCTCAATGCTAATACATGGAGAACATCTATGCCCTAGGCCATTCTCCTTAGCCAAGTCACATGGCCATCGGAGAAGAATGTTTTCTCGATGTTAATACATGGAGAACATCAATGCCCAAGGCCATTCTCCTTAGCCAAGTCATATGGCCATCGGAGGAGAATGTCTTCCTAATGCATGTGTACCTCAATTATTCATCGATCCTATCAGGAAATGAAAGACACTTCCACACTAATCCTAGCAGAAGAGAGGAAGAATTTAATCAAGAACAAAATTGACACAAGAAATCACACAGTACACTGATATTTTACCCTGGAAACCCTTAATCAGGAAAACCTACATTCCTTTGAGCGTTATGCTCTCTTGTTTTCTTATTCAATCAGAATAAAATGCTACATGTCTAACCTTGGTCCACACCTAAGACACAATCAACATCATACCCTTTTGCACATGCAAGAACAACCTTGTAGCCAATTTGGCTTACATATGCAAGACCAACAACCTACACTTCCACATGCATTAACTTGCAAAAGTGCATTCTATGATTACCTTACAACATCAACCTTTGCGGCCTTACAACATGCCTTTTTATAGGCTTTACAACATGCAAAACCCTAAATATTGGTGCCCAAAAAATGGTTACAGATATATGCATATCATTGGCTACAAATCCCACAAATCTCAGGATTTTGTTACAGTTGATTCCAAATCAAGTTTACCAGTCAACTACCAGTCGTCCTTCATTCAATATCTAGTCGATCGTCTCACGCCCACACTTTTACCTCTTATCGGTTGACTTGTCATTGATATCTTCAAATTTGACTTTACCAGGTCGACTTCCTCGACCTTCGACGTGTTGTCAATCTACCTGGACTTCGACTTGTTGTCAATCCACCTTGACTTCGACTTGTTGTCGATGTTGTCGATCTAACTCGACTTTGACCATCATTCGATTCACCTCGACTATACTTTCAATGAAAATAATATAACAACCCAACATTCTCCCACTTGTTGTCTTCTTTTTTGAAACGGGAGATTCATGAACTTTCGCTCACAGACCCAAGGAAACAATTCACATTGTCTCTCTTCACCAAGAGAACTTCACAGCACTCACAAAATTGGTCAATGAGTCTGTTATGTTTTCCAACGTGTCTAATTTATATAGTATCACCTTGTTACTTTCCACCATGTCTCTTATGAAATGGTATTGTACATCAATGTGCTTAGTATTTGAATGATAAGCAGGGTTCTTTGCCAGAAATGTTGTGCTTTGACTGTCACAACTTACCTTCATAGCTCTCTTCTCAAACCCGATTCTTGAACACAACCTTTAAAGCCATACCACTTATTTTCTTCCATGAGTGGTCGTCATGTATTCAAATTTTGTTGTCAACAAGGCTACAACTGCATGTTGCTTACTCATCTAGCTTATTGCACCACTGAACATCTTGAAGACATATATGTTGGTCGACCTCCGTCAATCCAGATCTCCAGCCTAGTCTACGTTGACAAATCCATGTACATATAATTTACCATTGTCACCTACAGGTCTTCCTTGGTAGCATATAGCATAGTCCTTTCTGCCACACAAATACTTGAATACTCTCTTAACAGTTTTCCAATGCTCCTTTCCAGGTGTTGACATGTACCTTCTCAACACTCCCACTGCATGGGAAATGTCTAGTCGAGTGCATTCCATCGCATACATTAGACTACCAACCGCACTTGCATAGGTAACACGTGTCATGTCCTCTATCTCTTCATGTGTATTTGGACACTGCTCAGTAGTAAGCCTTTCTCCCATTAGAATTGGCACCTTCATCGTTTTTCAATCCTACATGTTGAATTATTTTAGAATTGTTTCAATATACTTCGTATGATTCAACCATATCTTTCTAGCGGCTTTATCTCTCTTAATATCCATTCCCATAATGAAGTTAGCTACACTGAGATCCTTCATGTCGAACTTGGAGGATAGTTGCTTCTACACCTCCTTTATTGTGTCCATATTGTTTCCAATCAACAACATGTCATCGACGTACAAATCTACATATATGAAATGCCCACCTTCTTCCTTAGAATATATGAAGTGATCAGCTTTGCTTCTCACAAATCCTGAACTAAGGATGTAGGTTTCAAATTTTTTGTACCACATCCTTGGTGATTTCTTTAGACCATAAAGGGATCTTTTGATTTTTCACACCAACTCTTGCTTGTCCTTTATTACAAATCCTTCGGGTTGTTTCATGTAGATTTATTCTTCCAGGTCCCCATGTAGTAACGTTGTCTTCACCATCCATATATTCTATCTCGAATGTTGCAGCCAAATACATTAGTACTCTAATGGAAGTTAGTTTTTCAACAGAGCAAAAAATATCACCAAAGTCGACTCCCTCGACTTCGGAATATCCTTTCTCTACCAATCGAGCTTTGAACTTCTCAACTTGTCCTACGACATTCATATTCTTCTTGAACACCCACTTCCTATCGATGGGAATTATTCCACTAGGTAACTTGATTAAATCCCATGTCTCATTCTTGTACAAGGATTCCATCTCTTCAACCATGGCGTCCTTCCATAGTTTACCCTTTGTCGATTTGGTTGCCTCACTGACCGACTTGGGCTCATCGTTGATGGTAGTTAACATGAATGTGGAATGGAAATCGGGAGGAATATACCTTTTGACTATTTTTATTACTCTTTCTGACCTCCTTACCACCAGAGCCTATTGTTCCACCAGAGCCTATTTTTATTACTCTTTCCCCAGATTCATTTGACTCGTCTGAATCATCTTCTTCGTTCCTTAGTTCAAACCACACCGTATTAGTATTACTCTCGGTCTGAACATCTTCCATAGGCTTGAATTTACCTTCAACTTCTCTGAATACCACATCTCAACTGTACATTATTCTCCTTGATGCAAGATCCTGGAGCTTATATCCTTTCATCCCTTCTTTGTATCCAATGAAAATACACCTGACTTCCTTCTTGTCTAGATTACTCCTCTTTTCCTTGGGAACATGCACAAATGGATCATAGCCAGATACTTTGAGATGTTCCACCAATGCCTTACTAGAGCATACCCCATTTGGAGTCGTGTCAACTAGCACCGACAAAGGAGACATATTCACTAGATATCTTGCATCCTCGACTGCCTCTGCCCAAAATTCTTATGTGATCCCAGCACCACTGAGCATGTTCCTTTCCTTGTCCATCAACGTTCTATTCATTCTCTCAACAACTCCATTTTTTTGCGGTGTATATAGTGTAGTATTTTGATGTTCTATTCCACACTACTTAAAGAACTGATCAAATTGTTTTTTCACATAATTCACCACCATTGTCAGTTCTCAACACTTTAATCCTCTTCTCTGTTTGTTTTTCCACAAGAGATTTAAACTCCTTAAATCTCTTGAAAACCTTTGATTTCTTCCTCAAAAAATATATCCATGTCTTCCTAGAAAAATCATCTATAAAGGAGACATAATACAGGGATCCACCAAGTGAAGGCATTGTAACCAGGCCAAACAAATCACTATGCACCAATTCTAGAATCTCATTTTCCCTTGTCACTCTAGATGGGAACCACACCTGACTTTGTTTCCCATATATGCAATGCTCACAAAATTCGACTTCTAAAACACATTCAGGAAAACCTTCAACCATACCTCCGTTTTGCATGGTTCGAAGTCCTTTTTCTCCAATGTGTCCCATCCTCTTGTGCCATAACCTGGTCAGGTCGAGTTCATCATGTCTTCTCGAGATGGTTTGAACCATCTTGGCTCAAGTCAAGTTGATTTGTGTCGACATCGAGTTGATTCAAGTCGCAGTCGAGTCGATTTCAGGAGCAACGATGTTGTTTCATCCAATCGAGTTGGCATTCCCTAACAAATTGTACAAGGTACCAATCTGAACTCCTTTCATTAATAGCATCACACCTCTAACCATCTTACATGAATTCTTTTGAAATAGAGCATGCACACCCGCATCACTCATATTACTTACAGATATCAGGTTTCTTTCCAAACCCAGATTGTGTAGCACACCAGGAAGGGTTCTTTTTCTCCTATCCTGCAGTTTTAGTCAGACTCTTCCCCGTCTAACAATTTCGATTGTCGGGTCATCCCTCAAGAACACATCACCCCCATCATATTGTTCATATTCACAGAACCATTATTTATGTGGTGTCATATGATAGGATGCTCATGATTCGATCAACCAAACATCTTGATTTGACTGTGTACTGGTCGACGCCAGGTACACATCACCTCCCTTCTATGAGGTCATCTTTCTCTCATTAAACTACTTCTCATCGGATCCAGCACTGCCTTTTGTTTCCTTCGACTTACAATCCTTTTTATAATTCCCATATTTATCGCATTTCCAGCATCTTCGTGTCCACTGAACCGAGGATTTAGATTTACCCTTCAACTTATACATTCTACCATAGAATCTTCCTTTATCTCTATCTATCGGTCGACCTCTCACTACCAGAGCATATTTCGTCGATCATTTTGTGTTATTCCTTTTCATTTCTTCCAACAAGATAGAAGCAACACTGTCCTCTAGCACTAGTGTGGTTGTATTATTCCCAATATCCATGACTAAGCTATATGAGGAGTCTGGAAAGAACATAATAGGATGATACACTTCTCCTCATTAGTGATATTTATATCCATAGATGATAACTGGATTAACACAGTATTAAACACATTTAAATGCTCAGTCATTGTACTTCCATCACTCATCCTCAGAAGATACATTGTCTTTCTGAGAAACAACTTATTTACTAGATATTTCGATTGGTATAAGCTTCCCAACTTGTCCCATAGTTTCTTGGTCGAATCTTCACCCGAGACATTCAAAACACTAAATCTACAAGACAAGGCCATATCATACTACTTGCTTTTATTTCAAGTTTCTCCCATACTTCCATTGACATGCCTATCGGTTGGGTACCTATATAGACCATTGTCCATTGTTCTCGATCTACAAGAAGATCTTCCATTTTAATATTTCAAAGCTCAAAATTCTATCCATTGAATTTTTCTATCTCTATTTTGGAACTGCTCGCCATTCTTTACCGCGATCTTTAACACAATTTATGACTTACGACTCTTACTATACCTAGGGTTTAGTTCTCAAATTCAATATTTGCAAATCAATAAATGATATACTCGCCAAATCATTACACCACTCTAATAACTCACCTTCCAGGGCAGACCTAGGCTCTAATACCATATGTCAGGAAATGAAATACACTTCCACACTAATCCTAGCAGAATAGAGGAAGAATTTAATAAAGAATGCAAATGACACAAGCAATCACACAGTACACCGAGATTTTACCCTGGAAACCCTTAACCGGGAAAACCAACATTCCTTTGAGCATTCTTCTCTCTTGTTGTCTTATTCAATCGGAATAAAATTTTACATGTCTAACCTTGGTCCACACCTAAGACAGAACCTATATCATACCCTCTTGCACATGAAAGAACAACCTTGTAGCCAATTCAGCTTACATATGCATGACCAACAACCTACTCTTACACATGCATTAACCTATAAATGTGCATTCTATGATTACCATACAACAAAATCCTTTACGGCCTTACAACACACCTCTTTATAGTCTTTACAACAGGCAAAACCCTAAATATTGGCGCCTAAAAAAAGGTTACAAATATATGCATATCATTGGCTACAAATCTTGTAAATCTGAGGATTTTTTTACTGTCGACTCCAAGTCGGGTTTACCAGTCGGCCTTCATTCGGTCTCTAGTTGGTCATCTCATGAATGCACTTTGACCTCTTGTTGGCTGACTTTTTGTTGAAATATTCGACTTCGACTTTACCCAATTGACTTCCTTGACCTTCGACTTCTTTTCGATCTACCTTGACTTTGACCTATTGTCAATCCACCTCGACTTTGACTTGTTGTCGATGTTTTCGATCTACCTCAACTTTGACCATCAATCGATTCACCTCGACTATATTTACACTGCAAACAATAAAACAACCCAACAGGTCCTTGTCCGATCACATAATCAAGGATAAATACTACGCTTGGACCATTCTCCTTAGCCAAGTCCCATGGTCATCGGAGGATAATTTCAACATGGTACTTCCATCTGGAGGAGCATCAACACCTCAAATATTTGTCGGTCCTTTTCAAATCACATGATCAAGGATAAAGAATTATCTTGGGTCATTCTCCTTAGCCAAGTCACATGGCTATCAGAGGAGAGTGTTTGCTCGATGTTGCCTAAAACATCAACACTCCCTATTAGTGAGGGAGATGTTTTGCATCATGCCAAGCTCATCTATGGATATTGAAGCTTCACTACTCCCTTATGTATCATGTCTCAGATGATCTACAGTCGGATCATCTATGGATATATACTAGAGTTTCACTGCTCCCTTCTGCACCATGTCTAGGATGAAGTCTTGCAAGAAGCTTCTGAAGCCACACTGCTTCACGAATTGTGACACTGGTTGCGATATACTTTTTCTCTGCTATAATGAGTTCTATAGATACCTTCTTTCCTGAAATCATGATTGATCCAAGGTGTTCAATCTATCTATTGTACTCCCTGCTTAGTCAGAATTTGTATATCCCTAAAACCTCACTTCACCACCTAAGACATATATGAGGCCATATCCAATTGTACCATGTAGGTACCTTAACAAATGCTTTGTTGCAAGCCAATGGTAGTGTCTCGACTCTACCATAAATTGTCTCAATGTACAAAGAAAGTATACAGCATGGTGCTAACCATATACATTTAGGATTGAATCAACTGCATGTACGTCATGGAATCCACCAAATCTGAATCTGAAGTAGAATCACTTAAATTCTTCAGATTTTTCATCAAAGGTGTATCCATGGACTTGTAGTCCATCATATCAAACCTCATCAGTATCACCTGACTGAGGAATATCTCATCTGATCTCTATCATACCTCTAATCCCAATAGTACATATGGCCAAGATCCTCCACCTCGAATTCTAAGTCCAACTCCCTCTATCACCTATCTATCAGTTATGGAAGATGTCTCTTTCCCACCTAAATTTGAGGGGGAACTCCCTCTAAATGATTCAATCTCTTGTTGAGCCAAGTGACTCTATGATATTAGGCACACTCTGATTTTGTATGCTCCCTCTAGAACTTGACTCCCTTTGATTCTGTACAATGTCTAGAGCAAACTTATCTCTCTACACCTATTGACCTCCTCTGAAGTTTCATCTCCTATGAATTTTCCTAGGAGGATACTCCTCCCTACTAGATCCTAAGGGCTGACCCCCTCTAATCTCTGGCTCCTTTTGAGCTATTACTTGCTGGGGCCACCTACCTCACCACTGGTGGAGCCACTTGCTCCTCTTCATAACGGTGACTCTATGTAACACAAGAAACTCAGAGGTCGTTTTATTTCCCTGAAAGCGTCACTGGGAGTTGCATGCCTCTCTGCATCTTACAAAGTATCATAAGCCATGATGGCCTCTTCTTGGTCACTATAACATCTATAGGTAGATCTGTTTTCCCTGCTATCTCTACTAATCATGTGAAGGATGAATAACTTAAACTAGAGGGATTTCTATGGTCATCCTTCAGATGCTTCTACTCCTCACTATCAGTCTTTATATGGAACACTTTGTATCCCACAAGAGTATCCTTATTTATAAAAGGTTATAACTTTGTCCTCTTCGCCTTGAATAAATGGATGTATATTGTCATGTACACAACTCTATGTCTAGATAGTCTCATCCATGTCTCAAACTAGAGACCATCTAATATGTTTCCTCCTGCAACCATCACTAGATCTCCCTCTCAAAGTTGTCATCTGTGACTGTTACACATTATTTTCGTCATCCCTATGACCATTAATGATGTAAACCTATATGTTGCCTTCAGAGGGGTCAGTGGCCTGAGTTCCCGAAGAGAGAAGGGAGAAGAACTTTTCCTGAGAAAAGAAGTTGCATTTCCCCTTTGTAAAAACCCTGTAAAAAAGGAAGTTCACAAGTTTCCATATAGGCATGGTGCGAGAATGACTAATTCTCAAAGGTTGCACCATAGCTGGGTTGCGAGAGGTTCACAGGCTTTTCTATAGGCAGGGTGCGAGAATGCCTACACGTGGGAAAAACAAGTGTTTTCTCGAATCTTCTAGAAGGAGAAACTTCCATGGTGAGGTAGCATCCAAATGGTTTGGATCTTACTCGCTTTCATGATTTAGTGGGATCATCCTAACCTCCTCACCTTA
>JZKD02S1765483.1:448717-467355 GCA_000966675.3 Picea glauca | reverse complement strand
TTCCAAAGTTGCAAACAAACATAGAATCTTGAGTTAGGGAGCGGTTAAATCCACTTACTTCATTCTATCCTGGGAAGCCCTTCTAACACAAGGGTCAATCACGAGGTCGCATTGAAACTGGCAGAGTTACTCACCCTGCTTTGTTGGTCTTGGTGTAGAGATTGCACGTATTACGGGGGTCACTTGAAGGTATACCCACAATGATGAGTGGAAGCCTTTCAAGTTGATTTCGGGCTAGATACCCTGCCCTTGCGTGTGGATCGGACTGTCGATTGTTTCCCCAGGCATCATTGTTGTTTGTGGTAACCTTAGTGGCCTATCTCTTTAGGGTCTTTACACAAGGTGACTGTGGAGGGGCAAGTCGTCACGGTACCTGGAATCGACGTTGGCCAAACTCACTCGGGCTCCTTGGAGGGTATACCCACGATTATGTGTGGGAGCTTGCACTAGTGTGTAAGTCTGTTAAGTAGGTCGTCAACGTAACTTTTCCACCCGCTCTATCTCAGCCCCTTCTTACATTGTTCCTACGACATTGGATTTCATCACCAACTAGTGAGTTCATTGTGAGAAGGTTTTGTTTGCTTGCTTGCTTACTAGATTTTTAGCATGTGTTGTTTGTTTTCCCTAGTGAAATCTAGATTGATTTTTTTTTTTTTGATGGCGTCAATTCCTGAAATGACCAATGAAGGAACCTCTGCTCCAGGGGAACCTTTTGTTTTTCCTTCTTATTGAAACATTGGTCCTCCTCACATCTCTACTTTGAGCCTTCCAGGTCTCGCAATTGGATTGTCGGTGTGGTTGTTTTCCACTCAGGTAATCCCGAATGCAGTAAGTGCTTCAGTCACAAGCACTTCCCCCCACAAGCATCAACCTCATGTTGATCCTTCACCTTCTTCACCAATAAGGTCTTCTTTGCCTTCTTTGCTTGCAAGGTCGCCCTCTGTTTCATCTTCTTCGTCGAGTGAAATTTGCGAAGCTAGTAACCCGGTGAATAAGAAGAAGAATAAAAGGAAGATTAAGAAGAAGAAAGATAAACAAGGGTCAAAGTTTCCAACCACTGTCAAACATGTTGGAAAACAGCCAGTTACTGTTAATCATGTTGGGAGTGTTGATGATGTCAAGATCACCCAAACAACCCGTAAGCCCAAGTAGCCTTGCAGACTTTGTAAGGGTATCCATCTTCTTAAGGAATGCCCTGGTCTATCCAAGGTTATAGAAGCATGGTCTACACATCCTCGCCAACCCACGTCGTTATCCTCTAAACAACATGCTGACAACCCCCCATCAACCAGTCATGATACGGTTGGGAAGAAGAAAAGTAGTGTCAGGTTCCCGTGCATGCTATGAAAAGGGAGTCATCTCACTCACCTTTGCCCTCATATGGGTGAAGCCTCGAAATTACTGGAAGACATGACTATTTCACAGCCTCAACTTCCAGCTTCTTATCACAAGCTTACTCTTGACCCCCCTATAGTTGATGGAATGATCATTCTGGTCCCTTCACCGGTCAATCTGGTTGATCATGTCGTCAATATAGTCACGTCCTTAGTTGAACCAGTTTATAAAGTGGTTGATCCGATACCATCCTCGGTCAATCCCACTCTCCCCTTAGAGAGTGAAACTAAATCGGTCGATCCGATCCCATCCTCGGTTGATCCCACTCTCTCGTTAGAGAGTATCACTCAAGTGGTCAATCTGTTTCCACTTGTCGACCCCATTCTCCCCTTGGAGAATGTAACCCAAGTGGTTGATCCAGTTCTGTCATCGGTCGATCCCACTCCTCCTTTAACGAGTGCTAAAGTGATTGATCTAGTCCCTTCCTCGGTCAATCCCACCCTTCATCTGAAGAGTGCCAAAGTGGTTGATCTGATCCCATCATCGGTCAATCCCACTCTTCCTATGAAGAGTGCTTGCGTGGTCGATTCGATCCCATCATCGGTTGATCCTACTCTCCTGCTTGAGAGTAAACCCGATACTTCCCATGTTTTTCTCGTTGATACAGACTCTGCCATGTCGAGGGGTATTCCTCCTTCTCCCATGGAACCCCCTCCAAGTTATGAGGCAATCCATTTTGATTGGGGTGTGCTAACTAGACCTCGTCTTCCCTCTCACATTCCTTTCCAGATTACAGTACAGGTTTGTGGTCAAGACGTTCCTCAGACACTGATAGATGAAGGTTTGTCTATTAGTATTTTGTCCTCTATTGCTTGGAAATCTTTGGGTTATCCTCCACTTGCACCGGTTACGCAGCATCTGTTAACTTTTAACAGAAGAACTAGTCAACCTTTAGGGACCCTTCCTAAGTTTCCTGTAACTTTGGGAGGGAAAACTGTCTTTATTGATGTCATAGTCGTCCAAGACCCCTTGGATTTTGCTTTAATCCTTGGGCGAGATTATGTCTATGCCATGAAAGCTATTGTGTCTACTCTTTTTCATGTGATATCTTTCCCTCACAATGGACGGGTTGTGACTGTTAATCAAATTTCATTCATTGACCCCGAATGGATTGCCTCCCTAAATGGTTCTTATATGCAGACGGTATTGCCCCCACCACAGGTCAATTATGTGGCATTGTCACCCATGGCTTCAACTTTTGATGACTTAGATCCAGTAGTTGACATGGTGATATCTTCGATAGGATTGTTAGATACTGATCTCTTTACTCTTGTCGTGACCCTTGACATGGTGCCCTTCCAGAGTGTGTTTCTTCCTTCTAGTGAAGACCTCTTGGAATCCATGACCAAGTTTTGTCCCTTGACATGGTGTCATTATGGACCTTTTTCCTCTTGGAATCCATGATCAAGAAGACTCCGAGGATAGTTTTTGCGTCTCTGAGGCAACCTCGTTAAAAAATGAAACAGAGGTCTATGAGCATAGTTTTCTAATTTCAAGCTCGTTAAAAAATGAAACCACTTACGAGGATAGTTTTTTCGTCTCTGTGGCAACCTCCTTAAAAAATGAAACAAAGGTTATGAGCATAATTCTTGTTTCTATGTCGAGCTTGTTAAAAAATGAAATAGTTTTCCCCCTCTCTATTTGAGTCAAGTCCTTCATCTAGTATTTGAAGCTTCATTTCATTCTCCTTTGCAGTTGGATGAAACGAAGCTTGGGGGGCATTTTTCTCAGCCTTTGGACTTCATGCTGAAGTTGAGTCGCTAGCTTCTTAAACTGGGGGCTAAGTACCAACCATCCCCATGTTCTATGTTGGGAAGTCCAAGCATAGTTTTATATGGTTCAAGCTTGTGTAAAAATGAAACCACTTACCTCAAGCATAGTTTCCTCTGGTTCAAGCTTGTGTAAAAATGAAACCAGGTACAAGCATAGTTTTGTTTAGTTTTTAATCTTGTGTAAAAAATAAAATCTATCCCAAGCATAGTTTGGTTTTGTTTTAAAGCTTGCGTAAAAATGAAAATAATGTCGAGCTTAGTCTTTGTTCTTTCTCATGCTCGTAAATACATGAAAATAAGTTACCGAGCTTAGTATTTGTTCTTTCTTGTGCTCGTAAATAAGTGAGAATGTAACTGAGTATACATTTATCACTTTTTCGGACTCATAAAGGTTATACAAAAAAGGAACCCTCTGGAGTTCCCTTTAAGCTTTTTTTAGACTCTCTAAACATGAAAAGATTGTCGAGAGATCTTGTTATTTTCACGCTCGTTAAAGTATTTGAATAAAACGTCTGTTGAGCGATAGTTTATCTCTTTTTCGGTCTCATCAGACTACTTTACGAAAAAGGAACTGAGAGAGTTCTCTTTTAAGTGTTTTTCCAGACTCTATAATCATGAAAAACCTTCGAGTTTTCTATCCTTGGACTCGTTAAATAAACATCGAAAGACCCGCAATGAGACCGAACCACTCCTTCCTAGTGTTAATTAAACATACTTCGAGGGACTCATCCGGAGGATGAGCTTACATTAAAAGCATATGTTATCCTCCTCAAGCTTGTGTAAAAATAAAGAGGTACTCGCCATAAATGGTGGGGGAAAAATTTGGAAAGAAATGTATCTAAAGTTGTATTCTTTGGAAGAGTCGCTTTTGAACATGACACGCTTTCACTCGCCTTGTGTCTAGGTTGGAAAATCCACTTGTCTCTTGATCATACTCCTTTATAAGATTAAAAAAATGCTCTGTGATCCCTGTTATTGAGTCAGTGTCTGCGTTGGCCATTTCTGCAGTCCTTGAGCCTTCTATTGCGTCGGCCATCCCTAAGTCAGTCCTGAATCACTTGTTACTCTGATCTACTTCAAATCTTGTTACCTGTTTCATGTCATTGATGGAGGATACATTAAGGCCTTCCTATGACGAGTCTTTTCCTGTCAAATTAAACTTATTATCCAGGAATTAGACTTAGAAACTAGTTGATACCTTGGAACTTGCATGCCTCAATGGTAGGTTTCCTCGCTTTCGACAGTGGTTTTTCATTATTGACCCCTGATCGAGATATTTCATCGAGTGTTCAACCTCAACTCATTGATTCACATTCGTTGGATTGTACCAGAGTACCTTGGGAGTCATTGACATTAATGGTGATTTCCATCGCACCTGTTAATGGTATACACTAATGACCGGTAATCAAGTGGTTTCTACCATGTTCGACTTCAACACATGTATTCACATGGTTAGATTCGTACTACAGAGTGGTGGAGATGAAGACCCTGGATCTTTTTTGATAGATTCAGGTTGCGTTGGAGTATATTCAGTTTGTACTGTAACATAGATCCACATTGTATTTCTTGTGGCTATGTTCAAATTTGATTTTTTAACACATAGATCCATAGTGTATTTTTGGTGGCTATGTTCAGATTTGAGTCATATCGGCATGGATCCACAGTGTATGTTTGGTGGCCATGAACTTTCTTACTTGACATGGATCTTTTCATGTCGGCATTTATTCTCTAAGTCATTTGTATTCTAAGTATGGGAATGCCTACCTCAGTGATGATATATTAGTGTACTGTTTTTCCTTGTTTGTTGGCAGGTTTCCGACCAACTGTTCCTTGTTCCTTACACACACTCGACAAAGTATTTCAGCTATCACTCTGTTCTAACTTCATACTTTGGGGGGATCTCTGTTACACATTATTTTCATCATCCCTATGATCGTTAATGATGTAAACCTATATGTTGCCTTCAGAGGGGTCAGTGGCCTGAGTTCCCGAAGAGAGAAGGGAGAAGAACTTTTCCTGAGAAAAGAAGTTTCATTTCCCCTTTGTAAAATCCTTGTAAAAAAGGAAGTTCGCAAATTGCCATATAGGCAGGGTGCGAGAATGACTAATTCTCACAGGTTGCACCATAGCTGGGTTGTGAGAGGTTCGCAGGTTTCTCTATAGGCAGGGTGCGAGAATGCCTACACGTGAGAAAAACAAGTGTTTTCTCAAATCTTCTAGAAGGAGAAACTTCCATGGTGAGGTGTCATCCGAATGGTTTGGATCTTACTCACTTTCATGATTTAGTGGGATCATCCTAACCTCCTCACCTTATCCTCTTCAACTTATAAAAGGAGAGGAGCTCTCATGGAGAAAGTTAGCTTTTGGAGCTTGGGAGCTTTGGAGCTTTTTGGATTGGGCTAAGTTGGATTTGGCTTGGAATTATTAGATTGGTTAGAGTGGTTTTGAGTTTTGCCTTTGTCAATATAGATTGTGAATACTATCAGATCTGTGCTCTCAGAATTCTTGGAGTGAAAGTGTGTGGGGAACGAAGGACAGTTGGAAGGGACCTTACAACATCAAGGCCATGGTTGTAATCTCTCTTTCACATTTAATATGATACAGTAATGTGATTATTTCCTATAAAGCTTGTTGTGTTTTATTGTATGATTCCTTGATCACATACATAGGTTTATAGTGAGTTTATGCTCTTGCTATCACTTTGGTTGGTTGCGTTCTTTTGCAGGTTCATCATCGTATGAGCATTGGAACGGAGCTAGGATGGCGATGTCAAGAGGAAGCGACATTTAAACGGTATGTCACCCATCCCTCTTTAGTTAATAAATTCAATATCTAAAACTTGAGGAAAGCATCATGTTCTGGTGTATTTTGTTCTAGATCCAGGTGGATCTAGGGATATCAGTTAGTGTCTGCACCTACTGATTAGTCCGATAACAGTGACATGCCCGAAACAAGAGCAATAACAAGGGAAAATATCAGACAAGAACACCAGTCTTCTAATTATTTATTCATGGTAACCTACCCAGAACAAGAAAAAGAGTAAGAACAAGAACAACACTTCTCCAGTTTTGTGACCAAACATTCCTCCGTGGTAATCTTTCTGTAACAAAACAAAAGAACATCTCCATGGTAACTTCCATGGAATTTACAGGGTAACCTTCCTGGGGAAAAGACAATAACCAAGAGCATCTCCTAGAAGAGATTAATTTCATATTGTAAATAAATGCATCATTAGTACTAAATAGTGAGCATTTACATAATGATCGTCGTACCAACAATACTCAAGTTTTACTAAAAAATTGATAGCAAAGGTATTGAGCAGTAATTAGACTCTAAAGATTGTTGTCCCAGTTACAACATTTACTTAAGATGCAACAATATGAAATATCAAACCTAATATGACAACCTGGAGTCTTGTTGTTTCTATTCCATTTGATTTTGAGTTGTCATATATTGTAAGAGACATCACCACTGCCACCCCCAACTGTTGAGCTTCCTCTGAGTGCACTAGATATAAGATCCATTTGGATCTATTATCACTACTTGAACGAATGTCCTTTTTCCAAGTGTACATCTCTTGCAAAAACCCTCATGATATAACTTATATACAAGTGTGTACCTCTGAAATTTGTAGCACCGTCAAGATTGTCTTCTAATTTAAGACAATACATCATCTCAACAATAAGTCATAAATCTGAATCTGAAGGTTCAATGTCAGGAAAAATGTCAATAACCTTAAAAACCCTAAAATTTTAATTTTCATAGATTGTCAGTCTAATAAGTGCAGTAGGTGTGCTAGGGCAAGGTGAGTTGGTCATTGCTAAAAATTATTCCCAACTTATCCCACTAATTTTCTCAATGATCTTTACAAAATGTCGTTGCAATTGTCGTAGTGGGTTTTAGGGTGAAATTTCAACTTTCACCAAACTGCAGTCTAAGAGGTGTAGTGAATGCGCATGAGAAAGGTGATTTGATCAGTGGTGGATTTAGATCCAATGACTTCTAATAAGTGTTCAATGATCTTGACGAGTTCAGGTCTTAAAAGAAAATTGTGTAGTGGCAATATTTCAACAAAGCTCTGATTCCATGTTGATTTTTCTGATTCCTTGATCTTGATAGTTATTGCCTTATAATTTCGAAATAAGATTCACTTCCATACCACGGTTATCATAGAATAACTATACACTACAAATATCGACTATAACAATGCAACGGAAATAACAAGATCTAGAAACATCATCATGCACAGTAGACACAAGAACACAAGAATTTATCCCCATAAACCCAACCTTGGGAGAAAACCCAACAACCTTGCTTATAGAAGAATTAAGTCCAAGATATTACCAGTACATCACCATCATTGGATCAAGATACGATACAGAGAATGTTGTCCCCAATCCTAGCGTCTCCAAGAGCTAGCATCTCACTAAAATAGACAAAATATAACCAAGAGAGAGCTTCTCCAAATCTAGCGCCTCTACAAGTGTAGCGCACTCACAAAGATAACCAGAACTCCAAGATATAGAGAAAATATGACAACTACAACTAACAAATTCCAAGTGTGCACTACATAAGGAGACTTGCTTATGTCCAAATGAAATGACCCTGCCTGTATTTATACTTGTCCAGGCACCTATCTTTTTCTTGTAGGGCCGACTTCTCATTTTGGATCTTCAATTTCACTTTATTTCTTTCTTTTACTGGTGGGGCCGACTTCTCTTCCTGGGTATTCAATTTCTTCCTGGGAATTTTTAATGGTCAAATGGGTCTTCTTGTATTTCCTTGTGGAGAATGACTACCCGAAGTTAAAAAACTTCAACACATAGAAGGGTCAGGAAAAACCTTTCAGCTAAGATGGCCATTGAAGCACAAAACCTCTTGATTACTCTATATATGATTTCTCATTGTAATCAATCTATCCACAAAATTTCATTTAGAATATTTAAGATGTAAACAATTGAATGGTTTCCTACCTCTTTTATTTGTGTTATAGAAGTATGAACATAGCATGAGAATAAATGTTATGGTGAACTAAGTTTTTGGGCCTAGAGTCGAGCTATTTGGTAAAGTCAAACTTCTGTGGCATTTTTGTTTGCAATTTTTTTTTTAATTGAGACATTTTTCATCAAGGAATGCCACAGAAAGCAAAGGATCAATGAAGCAAAACAAATTTCTCAATTGTTATTCTACAATCATTTGACTTTCTAATTCATCAAAATTTGTAGAGATGATTTGTTTATGAACAAAAATTCACACATACAACTCACAATGAAAGGATTTAAAATATTTAACAAAATCTTAATGCCTTCACTTGTTTCATGAAAAATTCCTTACCTTAGATAAGTGCCTTTTGTGAAACAACCATGCATATGTGATGTTCCACAAGTTAGGTAGTTCAAAGGATGGTGTATATTCTCTTATCATTTCCAATACCACCACCCCAAAGATACACATGTCACACTTATTTGTCGTGTTATATAATATATGTGTATAACAAATACAAATAATTTAAAAAATAAGATAAAATATCAAAATTTGTGTGCAAAAAACCATATTATGCAAGGCACTCTATGACATTGTGTTGAAGTTTGAGTAGCTTTGGAAGATATTCTTATTATATTAATATTGTATTGTACCAAGACAAAACCCTAAAGAATAATATTATACTATATTGTTAAGTCGTCCCTATTGTGCCTTTGTAAAAGTCGACTCTATTGTGCCTTGACAAAAGTCAATTGTAAAATAGAAGGGGTAAAGTGTACATGTCGGCCCTGACCTAATTCTGGGTAGCTCAACCTATATATATAAGAATCTAGGCGCCTCACATGGATAACACACACAACAAGATATCTCACGCATGAAGAAGTGCACAAATCTGAGAAGGAGACGTAATTACAAAGGAAGGGTGTTCTGGTTAAGGGTTTTGGTTATTTATTGGAGGACTATCTTGGTCTAGTGGTGCACTACCCTATTTTGGTTAGGGTTTTTGGTTTGTCTTCTGCTTGGTGAGATATCTCCTTAGAGAGACGTTGTACTTGTTTAAGAATCTATATTGAAGAATATTTGTTGGATTTTCTCCCCCACGAGGGTTTCCCAGGATAAATCTTGTGTATACTGTGAATGTCTTTCTTTCAATGATCCTTATGGATGCAGTTATTGTTTTAATAATCTAAAGTTAAAGAATACAGAACACACTTAATTTCTTAAGAGAAAATTAACTTGGTATCAGAGCGGGCCTCAAAGAATCCATTTGCATAGTCTAGAATAACTCTATGGGGAAGTTGAAACCATATGAAGACTCTCCTAACCCTAGTGCACCTTTCCTTGGGTTTAGATTCTCAGTTTGACGAAGTTTTGAAACATGCAACTGGTGTAATTGTTGTTGCAAGTGTTGGTAGCTACACAAAACCTTATAAGGTGATTTCACCCACTTTTTGGAGGGCGCTAGTCAAAGTAAGGCTACTAAGAAGATCACCTAAGGAGGGTGCGCCCTTTGAGAAAAATTCCAAAATTCACATTTTGAAAATTTAGGGTTTCCTCATAAACCCAAGATCAAGACTTCTTGGCAGCTACAGATTGAAGTTGGAACTGGTCACCTTGGCATAGCACTCTTGGGTAAGTACAAAACCTTTCTTTGAAAAGTTTTTATTTCTCTTATTATATTTTTGTTCAAGGACAAGATGGCCCCCAGTACCAAGCTTGATGAGAAGCTTGAAGGTGTCGATAACTTCTAAGCATGGAATTATAGAGTGATTCTCATTATAGAAGAGAATGATCTAGAAGATTTTGTAAAAGAAGAATTTCCAAAACTAGATGAAGATGAGGCCAAAGAAAAGTACAAAAATAACCTAGTTAAGGCAAAGAGAATCATTGATGATTCTATCAAGGATCATTTGATCCCCCATGTCTTATCATTGACAACTCCCAAGAAAATGCTTGATGCCTTATCCTAATTGTGTATGAAGGAAATAATTTCAACCTGAAGATGACCTTGAGGACACAACTCAGGAATGTGAAGATGCAGAGTTCATAAACTATCCAATCATACTTCACAAGGGTGTCTCAAATCAAAGAACAACTTGAAGCCATTGGAGACAAAATCAAAGAAGTTGAGTTGGTGATGAATACATTGAATGGTCTTCCCAGTTCTTGGGAATTATTTGTTGGCATAGGGGAAGACCCGGGGTTCAACACTCAAGAGCGCACCAACAAAGCCCTAACTACCAGCCCTTTCGGCAACACCTTCGAAGCAGATGAAGTCTCACTCGAGGTAGAGGTAGGGGTGGTTGCAGGACTCAGGTGTTTGCAACCTTAGCTAGGACATAGATCTATGATTATCTTGCTTACAGCGCACTTAGCATCAGTTATTTCCTAACATACATTCATTAATACACTTCATAGAAAGCACAAAGCACCGCAGTAATTACCCATATCTAGCACTTAGCAGTGATAATAAGGTTATAATCAATAGATTAAGCACTTAGCATCTTATGTATCATATCTAGCATGCATTCAGATCTCATAATCACAAAGCATCAATAGATCTATCTAAACATATCAAAGCAGTTAGCAAGAGAGAGACAAACATATCAGCATAGTACACAGAGTTACCGTGGTTCACCCCCACCCTAGGGTTACGTCCACAAAGTCTTATTTATATTATCTTGGTCAAGCAGTTACATCACTACGCCTCCAAGATCCTACCTTGCATAGGAAAATAGATCTGTGCAACTCGCTAGATCCTCTTTCCTCGGGTAGATCCAAGCACTAATCCTTCTCACACTCTGGCACTCAGCACTTATTACAGCACGCACAGAGCTCTTACAGTCACACAGACTTCTGATCACATAGATCCAACTTATGCACTAAGCCATTGACTAGACAGGGCCCCTTTCTTACATGGACTAGACCTATATTTATACATAGAAAAAGGCCTAAACAAGGGCTGACATCCCTTTCCCATTAAAATATTCCCAAAAAACCCAAAAAGGTTCCACAAAAAGTGGTGAGATCCCATGATCTCTGCTTCGTTATGCGCTCCATCATCGACAGGCAGTCGAAGTACCAAACATTCAACTATGACCAAGTATTCCTCAAAACTTGGTCGAGGGACAATAAGCCCCCAACACTCACCTGTGACTCATCCCAAGTCACTCTTCTCTGGGTAACTCTGCCTCAAAGGCCTTGATCTTTGCTCAAGCTGCTTCGACCTATTTCTTTGCTACTGGTTCTTGCTCGGAAAACTCCTGAATGAGTGAGTTACTAACTGGTCCTTCTAAGCATTGCTCTATTGTGTTCATGACATGTTCCAGGTCTATCCCTTTGCTCTAAATCTCTAAGAATAGTTTACATGCCCTATCCTACAAAGGTTGAAGTTGTTGCGTCACTTCCATGACCTTGCTCTGGATCATATGAATCTGTTGTTGCACGACACGTTGTTCGTGGGACCTCTTCATTTTCTCTATGGTCGGTCGGGCCTTTAGTTGTACCTATAAATTCTCGGCTTGGTACTTCACCTCCTAGAGTTGTGACTCCAATTTATGCAATTCAGGGTTCTCGGATATGTTCTCATGTATCTGCACACTTCTACTACTTAATTGATTGCCTTCTTTAATGAGTGCCTTAATCTTTTCTACTGTACTTCAGGCATTCACTTCTCGTTGGTCACGTTCTTCTTGTGGAGTAATCAGTATAGCTTGGAGCTCTATTTATACTACTCTTTGTTGCAGTTGTTGAATGAATTCAGCAAGCTTCATTACTTAGCATTCTATGGGTTCTTTTGCCTTCTGTTTTAAGCTAGTCACAGAGCGAAATGCTCTGTTGACTGCTTCTTTGATCCCGATCTACTTCGCGAGAAGTTTCTCCTTCTCCTTTTGGATCTTTGTGCATTATTTATCAAACTTCTCTTGGATGGACTCCTTCTCTTACTGTGCATCTTGGCACTGCTCTATGATTTCCTTGTGTGTGTGCTTTAGGGCCTGGGTGGCCTGCGATGTTACTTCTTCCGCTTTTCGAAGGCGTACTTCGACTAGGTCAGCAATCCTGTGAATTTGAATTGATTCGTCTCCTGCTTCGAGTGTTCCTTATGGCATAGATGCAGTGGAGACTACATGGTTATACTGGAGGGCTCGTTGTACTCCTTGGAGCTTGGATTCGATTCTATTGTACATCGTCTATTGCTTGGCCTCTTGCTTTTCTGTAATTTCTTCTATGGATTCATTCAAAGTTGCAAGGAGAAATTTGAAGTCATCTGGGTTGAGCGTGGTCTTCATCTTGGTCACGGTCACTTTTGCTTTCTTCTTAATGGAAGACTTCGAAGGTGCCCCTTTTCTTTTCTTTAGAACTTCGACTTCGTCTTCTGGTTCCTGTTCAACTTCTTCTAGGTCTTCGTTGTTTCCTTCTTCATCTGGTGTGATGGAAGTTGTCCTTACAGAGTAGCTATCCACATCTTGAACCTCTTTAGTTTTCTTTGTCTCCTTTGTCTTCTGCATCTTCTGCGTTTTCATGGACCCAAGTGTGTCCTACGCAGCTTCTGGGTTGCTGATATCTGAAATATCCGTTGGATCTGCTGCAATGAGGAGGTATGTTGACCATTCCTTGGTGATCTCTTCAAGGTCTTATTCTGTCGGATTATAATAGGACTGCAGCTATTCCTGGTGCTCATTGGCGCATGGATTCAGGTATATGAAGTGGCGGTCCACGTTGAACTTCATTAAGGGTATGAATCTGTGGAGTGTGTTCAGAGTAATGTGAGGTGTGGCTTATATCATGGTCTTCAACTGGATGTAGTATCTATGAAAGAGGGTATTCGACTACCATTGCCTGTTCATATCTGTCGTGTACCATAATGTACTGAACTTCACAGCCAATGGTTCAAACGGTAGGGTTTCAGGAAAAACGGCATCCTCTGGCATCTCCCATGCTATGAAGGCAATCAGGATGAGAAGCCAGCTTAAGTGGAACTCATATCCTTAGTCTTGCGCTTATCTCCAATCCAATTCGAGTTGATCCGCTAAGTACTTCGACCAATTCATTTGGACTCCTTTTACGCATTTCTTGCGAGATCAACTACAAACCCAGATACTTGCGTCAGTCTGTTCTTGCGAACTAACTTTCCTGTGATCATCTGACAGGAGAGGCGCATTGCGCCACTGTCAATAGAGGTTACCTTGTAACCTCGCATGCCTTTTTCAACATTTCCATAGGCCTTTTTAATCTTCTATGAAAGAGCGCGATCTATGGTCTTTCCAAGGTAATAGTCTTGTGGGTCAAGGCCCTGCATGCTCAACCCGGTGATCTGATTGATCAGCGCTGGATCAACCGTTATACGCCAGTTCAACCGGAGAGATCCTCCATGGTAGCTTGCCAGTAGAAATTGTATGCAAGCGTTCACCTCCTGGTGCCTACCAAAGTGTGGAATCTTCATTACATTAAGTAAGGTGGACTGTGCGAGGTTCATTGTCCATTGTTGAGGGACGATATTGGAATTCTTTCCCATTGTCATCGTCATATGCTTGTGAGGGGCAAGCATACTGTAGGCTTTCCAGTCACCAAGGTTGAAGTCGCAAAACTTCAATGTTGCGAGCTTGGTCTGCTCAGTGTGAATTGCGCGCACACCCTTCAATAGGTACGCAGTTATCATAGGATAGTCGTAATCTTGGGGCACACTGTCACAGTTGATTTCACCTTTCAAAGGAGGTATGTAAGAGGGAAATATGCTCGGGATAAGTTTGGCATTCGCAATGTCATCTCTATGTTTAGTGCGTTTCTCGACAGTCTATCAGGATGGTCCAGCTCGAGCAGTGCATGGAGAAGCTACTAATCCTCTGGACGACGAGGCTTGGACTCCAGTAGACATTTCTCTTTCTGACATAACTCTTTCAGTTCTTAACCTAGCAAGTACTTCTCTCACCGATTCTTCTACTGCACTAAGCTCGTCAGACATGTAAGCTCAATATCACTTTCTCAGGTTGTCAATGGGATGAAGGTATCATAATCGAGTATAGAGCAAGGTGGGGTAGTCACTATTCCACAATGCGGGTATTCTGTGAGCTCAAGTTCTCAATTGGAAAAAGTGTCTTTCGGGCATGGCGTGATAGAATAAGTAAGTAAAGCTATAACGGTCTGCTTGCAACGGATAGGAGGGTCCATTAACTCTTGATATGTCCATTATGGTGCAGTCTAACGGTCAGGTAACAGGTCATAACTTTATTTCGAGTTGTTCATACCATTAGTAGAATGGGTATATTGTCTTCTAATGGCTATATTACTTCGACATGGTGAAGTGCCATATGTCGTTGTTCTACTATCTTGGCGAAGCTCAAATTCTGCATGTTTTCCTTATGTGGGGTTTCTTCTGGAACGTTTTGTAATTTCTCCAACTTCGCTTTATTCTTCATGAGTTTTCTAGCCTTCTTCCCAGTGAGCTTCGTCTCGATCATCCTTTTTTCATTCTGATTATTTTCTTCTCTTGGCATGCTAACTTCACAGTGCTGAGATTCTTTCTTCAAATCCATAGGTATTACTTGTCCAACATATTTTTCGGTCCTCTGTGGTTCTTCTAGCGTTCTTTCAACTTCATCATCCAAGTTCCTGGGGTCAAGAACCCTTGATCTGTTCCCCTGTTCTTCAATCAACTGCGTGATCATTTTAGTCACGAAGTCTCTTAACTCTTGTCTCTGTTGTTCTAGGTCCTTTTTTGCTTCCTGTTTTTTGGCTTGATCTTTCTCAATCCAAGGTTTACCAAGTAACATAGTAAACGGGGTGTTGTCCTCCACAAACTTAACAATCTCAAAATCTTCTTCTGTCGAAGCTCCATGAGAATTCATAGATATCTGAGTGAGCTTTCCACATAGG
The DNA here is from genome assembly GCA_000966675.3 of Picea glauca. NCBI lineage: Eukaryota > Viridiplantae > Streptophyta > Pinopsida > Pinales > Pinaceae > Picea > Picea glauca. Next base: position 452,332 of record JZKD02S1765483.1, on the reverse strand, counting down.
TTTACCAGCTTTCCTTTGAATAACCCTATTCCTCCTAATGAAGGGGTCATGTCAGGTCTTCCTATAGCTTTCTAGGTTCCTTCTGTCATAATGTTCACCTGTGTTTCTTCATCCAAAACAGAGTCAATGTAGAAGTCTCATATTCTCACTTCAATCTGTTCTTTATTCTTGAAGATCTCTGATATCCTAACATGTCGGTGGTCATTCAAGGTATCTCTCATTTGTAGCAATATCTTTTCTGATTCTTTATGGGTTTCTGTTATAATCTTGGTCTATTGATCTCCTGCTTTCTCTATATTAAGATTTTCAAGCCTAGCAATCATTCTAGGGCAATCCAATACTTCATGGTCCATGGCCTTACAACAAAGACAACTGGGTCTTCGCCCAGGGCATTCCTTAGCAAGATGTTCATTCCTTCTGCAATTTTACAAATATTTAATCCTCTCTTTCTCGTCAATGATCCCTGACTTTTCATGTACTGTGTGCTAGGATAATAACGGTTAACCTGCAAAAATTTATTTCTAGGATCCTGGATCCATTGGTTAGTCCCAGAATTCTTTCTATGCATAGGTATAACATATCTATCACTATACTTATCAGATCTATTCATATCAAAATTTCTTTCATCTATTAATGACCTAGTTTTGAAGCTAGAACAAAATCTATCAAACATACCTAGATCCATGCTTTAGAAACAAAAACTTTCACTTTTCTTACTTCTACAGAGCACAAAGCTTCCAGATCTAAGACTTTTAACTATTCTTACCTTTATCAAAGCATGGAGCTTACATATCTTACCTTTTTCTTGCATATCTGACCTCTTTCTTCACAGATCTGACTTTTTTTTCTTCAGATCTGACCTCTCTTCTTCAGATCTGACCTTTCTTTCTTGTCACAAATATTCACAGGTCAAACAGAATACTGCAGACTAGGGGAACAGATCTACGCATAGAGATTATTTCGCACAAAGCTTCTTCTTCTTCAGTTCCCAGCAATCACAGTTCCAGGTCCCTGCAACGGAACCATTTGTTGGCACAAGGGCAGACCCAGGGTTCAACACTCAAGAGCGCACCAACAAAGCCCTAACTAATGGCCCTTTAGGTAACACTTGCGAAGCAAATGAAGTCTCACCTAAGGTAGAGGCAAGGATGGTTGCAGGACTCATGTGTCTGCAACCTTAGCTGGGACACAGATCTGTGATTATCTTGCTTACAACGCACTTAGAATCAATTATTTCCTAACATACATTCATTAATACACTTCACGGAAAGAACAGAGCATCGCAGTAATTACCCAGATCTAGCACTTAGCAATGATAATCAGGTTATACTCAATAGATTAAGAACTTAGCATCTTATGTATCATATCTAGCATGCATTCATATCTCATAAGCACAAAGCATCAACAGATCTATCTAAACATATCAGATCACTTAGCAAGAGAGAGACAAACATATCAGTACAGTACACAGAGTTACCATGGTTCACCCCCACCCTGGGGCTACGTCCACAAAGTATTCTTTATATTATCTTGGTCAAGCAGTTACAACACTAAGCCTCCAAGATCCTACCCGCATAGGACAAGAGATTTGCGCAGCTCGCTAGATCTTCTTTCCCCAGGTAGATCCAATCACTAAGCCTTCTCACACTCTGGCACTCAACACTTATTACAGCATGCACAAAGCTCTTACAGTCACACAGACTTCTAATCACATAGATCCAACTTATGCACTAAGCCATCGACTAGACATGGCCCCTTTCTTACATGGCCTAGACCTCTATTTATACATATAAAAAGGCCTAAACAAGGGTCGACATCCCTTTCCCGTTACAATATTCCCAAAAAAACCCAAAAAGGTTCCACAAAAAGTGGCGAGATCCCGTGATATCCGCTTCGCTATGCGCTCCGTCATCGACAGGCAGTCGAAGTACAAAACGGTCAACTATGACTAATTATTCCTCAAAACTTGGTCGAGGGCCAACATTATTCATTCAGGGTATATGTTCAAGAAGAAGGATAACAAGGTTTAGCAGACTATGGGAGGGTTGTACTCAGGAAGAATCTATATTGGAAATAAGAGAAGAGAAACTAGGTGATGAAGAAAATCAAGCCCTAGTAGTACATACAAGAAAAGAAAAGAGCAAGAAGGAAGTTCACTCACATAAGAAAGATGATGCATTACAAAAGACACATAAGTTCAAGAAGGATTTCTCAAATTACGGATGCTTCATCTGTCAGAAGATGGGAAACATTGTCATAAATTGTCCCAACTCCAAAGGTCAAGTCAAAAAAGGAAAGTATAAAATATATCATGCTCATGCCGCAAAAGATGATGAACCTGATCATGAGAAAACCAAAGAAGAAGACTCAAGTGAATAATATGTATTGATCTAAGATCTTCCAGGTATAGTCACTCATGGATCTTACACATTGATTATTGATATTGGTACTTCTAAGCACATTACTGGTTACAAAGAGTCTCTCTCGGATCTAGTTTAGAAAGATTCACCTCGTAAGGTGAAGCTCAGTGATGACTATCAGTATCCCATTAAAGGAGTAGGAGAAGCTTCCTACAAGTTAGATTCAGGAAAACCTATGAAGATGACGGATGTTTTGTATGTAACTAGTTTGAAGAAGAATTTCCTTTCCATCTCATCTTTGTATGAGAAAGGATTTAGAATTTGTTTTCATTGATGGTGAAGTCCTCATGTGGCCAAGAGGAAAATATGTATATGATGTTGTAGTGATTGGTGTCAAAGAAGGAGGATTATACAAATTAAAGGGAAATTCAATTTCAACATTGGTACATAGTATAGTTACTCCAATTGAGATATGGTATCAAATATTTTCTCAGATACATTAAAAAGAACTACTGATCGTGAGAAATATGGTGACAGGTTTTCCAGAAATCCAAGTGGAAGATGAAGGCATATGCAAGGGATGCGCTCAAGGAAAGAACTTGAAGAAATCATTTCCAAGCAGTGATAACAAATCCAAAGGAGTCTTGGACATTATACATTCAGACGTGTGTGGACCAATGTCATCCGCTTCACTTAGTAGGTATGTATAGTATGTTTATTTTATTGACGATTTCTCATGTAAAACTTGGATTTATTTTTTGAAGGCTAAAAGTGAAGTATTCAACAAGTTCAAAGAGTTCAAGGCACTTTTTGAAAACCTGTCTAAAAAAAATATAAAGATACTAAGGTTAGATAATGGAGGATAATTCACATTAGATGAATTCAAGGCATTATGCAAGGAAGTTGGTATTAAGAGGGAGCTCTCCACTCCCTACAATCCTCAGTAAAATGGTGTGGAAAAAAGAAAGAATTGTATAAACATGGAAGCAGTAAAGGTTGTTGAGACTCATTTTTTTCACCTCCAATTGCCTTATCTTGTCCCATATCCTAACCAATTTTGCCTCATACATATGCACTCTTTGCCTATTTTCCTTAACAGACATGTCATTTAACAATTCTTTTGTACATGAGGTAATACTCATTTAGTCATGATTTGTGTGGTTTACTAATGGTTAGAATTGAATAATTAATGTTCAAATGCTTTCTAATTACTTTGATTAATTTAAGCAGCTTCATGACCAGGCATCACCTCATT